>VBVR01005145.1:0-12786 GCA_011638315.1 Tetramorium parvispinum | reverse complement strand
CTTCTCTTCTCTCTGCTATTCCTTCCCCTTCCCTCCCTTCTCTTCTCCTTCCCCCGACTCTTCTGTTCTCCTCTCTCCTCTCTCATTCTTTAGACTCTTTTCCCCCTCATCCCACCTCCACCATTTCTCATTAATCCTGATCTTTCCATACCCTATCCAGACCCTGTTCCCTTTCCTTTCTTCCTTTCTTGCAATTTCCTCTAATTCCCACCTCATCCTTCTTTCTTCCCACGTCCAGTCGTCATACAATCTCTCCTTTCTCCCCTTCAAATTTCCTTTTCTTCTCATTATTTCTCTCTTCTGTTCCTCTTTCTCTAGTTTAACTAACACTGTTTCCCTTCCCTCTGCCATCCTATTTCCTATTCTTCTTATCTCCTCAACCTCCACTTTTACTCCTATTCTTTCTATAATTTCCTCCACCGCTTCCTTTCTTTTCCCTTCCTTCACTTCTAATCCTTTAATTATAAAATTTTTCCTCCTCTCCTCTCTCTCTTTTCTCTCTAGTCTTCTTTCTATCTCCTTCAATCTATTTTCCTTTTCCTCCCTTTTACTCTCTTTTCCTCCTCTTTCTTCCTCGCTCTCCCCTCCCTCTCCCTTCCTCATATCGTTAATCTTCCTTTCTAACTCCTTTACTTGACCCTTTATCTCCTCCCTTTCCTTCCTCCATTCCTCGTCCTGCTCCCTGCATTTCTTTTTTAAATCTTCTATCTCCTCTTTTATCCATTTCCCCTGCTCCTTCATTCCCTCCCTTATCTCCTCTTTCAGTCCCTTTAAATCTTCCTTCAATCCTCCTCTAAATTCCCTCATCATTTTCTCCATTTTCTCCTTCCACTTTTTTATCAATTCTTCCATTCCCCCTCTCTTACCCCTTTGTTTGGTGATCCCGGCGTCTTTTTACTATTTCTAAAACTCTCCTCTCTTCCCCCTTCGACGTTCTCTTCCTCTTACTCCCTCTTCCTTTTTAACAATTCCTCTATGTTCCCATAACTGTCCCTTCTCTCTCCTCCCTTTCCCCCTCCCCTTCCTCCTCCCCTTCCTCCTATCACTATTCCTATCTTTCCTTCCGTTGCCATCTTTTTATCGTTCTTATCTTTCTTTCTTCTTTACTGCTAATTCCTGCTTGCTGTTATTCCCTCTATATCACTCCTGTTTTCTCACTCCTCCTTCTCTCTCACCCTCCCCTCTCTATACTTCGCTTTGTCCGTGGTTATACTTTTCCACGCGCTTGCGCCTCTCTATCTACTCTACCTACTCCCTGCACCACCCGTCGTCTTCGCACTTCTAATTCCCTTTTTCCCTTCAACCCTACCCTTCCTCTTACTCCCTTCACACACTCTCTCTCTCTCTCGCATACACTTACACACTCTCTCACTCACTCCTTCCCTTACTTCTCCTGCTTTCCCGTCTTTTCGCTCTCTTTCTGATTGCTCGCTCTCCCCACGTGTCACTCACTAACGCACCGGAAACGGAAGTCCAATTTTTTAAAATGTTATAACAATTTTTTTAATCTGAGTTTGGCGCTAAAAGAATTTTTTTTAAGTCGTATAAAAATGATCTTATTTTTCACGATTTTTCATCTAAATGCGATGATAATTTGAAAAAAAATAAAATTAAGAAAAAATAAAATTGAAAAATATAGATTTTTTTATTCTGCTGGTAAAGGGGTGAGAAAGGGGAGGGTAAAAATCGTGTCAGAAATTATTTTTTAGAGGGGTTAACATAACTTTTATATTTTCCTGCCATTTGAAGTAACGGGCATTTTCATCCTTTTTATCCGGCTATAGCCTTTATTAAAATATTTGTCACTTCCATTTTCAGTTAATTGTTGTAGCGTTACGGTTAGGTTTGTGCCCGCCACGCGGGTTCGCCGGAATTTTTCGGTCGGGAACGGCGTGGTTGAGAGAGAATGTGATTTCTTCTTATTTCAGTATTTATTCCACTGACGTAGGCACAATTTGTAGGCACAATTGGGATTCGCACTCGCGGCGCTAGGACGAATATTCTCTCACGAGCTATTTTATACGCACACACAGGAGACACGACTTAGCAGGACGGTGAGATGAGCGAAACATTTGATAATCTGCAAAAACACGAGCCAGCGCGAGCTTTGCTAGTAGGCCAGTCAGTAAAGACAATCAATTCACATTAATTCCGATAATTTTCAAATTTGGACAGATGATTGAAAAAGTGGTAAAAACAATAAATTTCATTTTGCAACCGTCTCCGAGGTCGGGAATATGCTTAAAATTTACAAAAACTTAATTTTGTTATAACTTGATCAAAAAAATTCCGATAGTTTACAAACTTGAGAGAAAGTTTCTTAAGGGGAGGTTCCCGTTCATGACGATGAAAAAAATCGAATTTTTTGCTTAATTTTCATCCTTATGTTGTTGAGAATACGTGGGTGAAAGGATATTTTGATATCGAAAGTATTTTACGAGTTACACTCTTGTTAAGCGGAACAGTCCGTCGGTTGGAAAACAGCTGACACAGACTCATCTCGCCAAACAGAATAACGGTACATGAAATGAAAATAACATAATAAATAAAGGCAAGGACAATAACACAATGAACTTAGGAAGCGTCTTAAACAAATTTTAATTTGCCGTGAAGTACTTGCCAAGGAAAAACGCCGGGTATAAATAAAGATGCGTTACCGAGAGCGAGGTTTTTTTCTGCTAATTGTCTCCGCGTTATTATCGCACACCTCCGATTACACCACCGATCGTGTAAAAGTGTCGAAAAAATGCCGAACTCGCGGAAATTACTCCTTGATGAACGCAATGGTGGAGTTCTATCTGAAGTGCCAAAAAAGATTCACTCAAATGTCCATCCAAATCGGCCACGAAAGAAGAAATTCAAATACGATGCAGAGAAAATGGAAAATGAGAGCGCTTTTGTTAGCACTTCAGCCGAGAAAATGAAGAATGCGAGAAGAATGAAGAATTACGATGACATCGAAATCGATATAGCCCATAATAACGTTATTCTCAACTTTCTAATCGTTTTCAACTTTTTATCTCAGTTTCTGAAATGTAAAGAATGTGACGGGGATGTACAATTTAGTCGCATATGTGAACGTGGACTTGGCTTCAATTTACTTCTAAAGTGCAACTGCAAGAATCAACGCCGCGTCTCTTCGAGTTAGTGAATACTGCCTACGAAATAAATCGCCGATTGATGTTTGTGATGCGTATTTTGGGTCTTGAATTTCGTTCGATAAACATTTTCTGTTCGCTGATGGAATTACCTACCGGCTTTGGACGTAGCATGTATTACGCATTTATCGGCAATCGACTTGAGGCAACGAAGAGCACATTTGAAATCATTCAACGAAAAGTGGTTGACGAAGAAAAGCAGAAGAACGCGGAGAATGGAAATGAAGAAATGCATTTAAGTGTATCTGGTAACGGATCTGGAAGCAGGTTTTACTTCATTATTCGGCGACGCAACGTTGATTGGAAAATACACGCATAAAGTTTTAGATTTTGTGGTCAAATCTTCATTCCGTCAAGGCTGCAGCAATTGATCCACTAAAAAAGAAACCGCGGAATATGATACTTGGTACCACACTCATAAAGAAAATTGCAGCATAAATCATTCCGGAAGTGCTGGTAAAATGGAAATGGATTGCATGACAGAAATGTTTTCTCGCTCAGATGTAGCATTATAAATTAGAACCAAGTATATATATTGTTCACATTAGTATCTGTAGAGTGACAGTCTATAGCGCTGTTGCTACGCGCGAGGCGGTAGCTCGTCTTTTGTTTCAGGGAGGACCGGGCGGTCGTGTCCGTTCGTGTCAGTCTCGAGCCTTATCGCGATCGGGAACGTTGTCCCCGGTCGCGACTATATTTTTCTAATATATATTCCTTTTACACTATGAGTGTGTTTTATTGCAAATAACCATCCTGACATCCCTTACACAGAAGAGTTGCTCGGAGTAAAATATGCTACATACATCGGCGATGGAGACACTAAAACTTTCAATGCTCTCCTTCATTGCAATCTCTATAGTGACCTCACTGTTCAGAAGAAAAAATGCATAGGCCACGTTCAGAAGCGGATGGGCACACGACTGCGCGAGGTCAAGAAAAAATATTGTTGTGCTTCCATTGGCACTCGCGCACTCACTCGCGACCGCTCGCGTAAATAACAACACGTTTGTAGGAGAAAGAATAAAAAGGCTCTTTAATGAGGAAACGTTTACAATGGTAATATAATAGAAAGGATCAGCTGGCACGTCCGTTCGGAACGACGCCCAGAGATATTTCTGATGTTTACCAGCGTCGTCAAGGGCGACGCAGCTTCGTTGTCGCGGCCGACGGAGCGAGCGATTTCATCGAACGCTCACGTCAGCCAGTTAAGCTGCCTCTCACATCAAGCGAGGCCAGCGCATGCAACACTTCACCCCTTCTTCAAAATTCGTCCCGACAATTCTTCTTCGAGGGGAAGTTCTTCTGTGTGCTCCGAAGGACGTCTCCTTGCCCTACCCTGCGCTGCTGCGTCAGGTTATCAGGCTACGTTTCCGTTCAGTCTGCTTCTTCTCAGCGGCTCGCGTCGAACGTCTTTCCTGCTCTACCCCGAGCTGCTGCTGCGGGTTACCGAGCTGCGTCCACGCGAAACCGTCTGGAGATCCTTCGCCGACGTTTTGTGCATTTGTTGCTTGTCCTTGCGCGTTTGGCTCTTCTTCCTCAGGTCTTGAGAACTTCGCTCTTCTCTTGACCTTGAGAGCTTCGCTCTCCCTTCTTCGGGATCAGGGGGGGAGATATAACGTATCCGTCCCTACGCTCTAGGAGCTCCCTGTCCCCTGTCTCGGCATTCGCTCTCTGTCTCACGGGAAAACCACAGTCAAAAACCGTGAGAGAGACAGTCCTTGGTCTTCTGAAGATTACTTCTATGTTTTAGAGACAACTCCTTTCCTTGGGTGTTGGTCCTTCCGGTTTCGGGTCACCCTTTCTGAAAAAGCAACAAAACCGCAAAGAAATTGTTTCTAAATTAGTTAACTACTTAAAATACATCTTATAATTACACGGGCTCAGTGTCGATAAGAATCTACCTAAAAGAAAACGAAACAATCCTACTCCCTCTCCGAAAAAAGAGCTAGCCTATCTATATGGACAATTTTATTCTTATGTCGGGGAGATTTGCGGATACAATACACGACGTCGCTGAGTCTTTTCTCAATCGTCCATGGCCCCTCCCATGGACTTTGCAACTTGGGTGCCTTCCCAACTTCTCGTCGAGGATTATAAAACTAGACTTTTTGCCCTGGTTCAAAACGGACTTGTCTAGCACGGCAATCATACCAAGACTTGACATTCTTTGACCTGAAGACGCCGTCTAGCGAATGATGAATTATGTCCAGCCTATTCCTAAGCTTGGACACATAACTTTCTCCTTCTTCCTCTTGCGCTATTGTGGGTGGGTTTCCCCTTAGCAGGTCCAGAGGCAAACGGAGGTCCTGTCCTAGATACATCTCCGCCGATGTCGCGCCGGTAGCCTCTTGCTTAGAAGAACGGAAAGCTAGAAGGTATAAGGGAACCCAGCGATCCCAATCTTTTTTATTCTCGCAGATGAATTTAGCTAGGTAATCCAAAATGGTGCGGTGCTGACGCTCGACTTGCCCGTCTGATTGCGGGTGAAGAGGGGTCGTACGCGTCTTCTTTATCCCTAGAAGTACTGCCATTTCCTGAAACAGTTTAGATTCAAAATTCCTACCTTGATCTGTGTGCAACTCCAGGGGAATTCCATGCCGAGAGAAAACGTGATCAACTAGAGATCTGGCAACAGTGTTAGCTCTCTTATCCTTTAGAGCTTTCGGCCATTTCATGAAATAATCCACAACCACTAGAAGATATTTGTTTCCTGCTGAAGAAGTCGGCAAAGAACCCAAAATGTCTACATGCAACCTTTCGAAAGGCGCTCCCACATTGTAGACTTGCAGGGGAGACTTTCTTTTTCCGACGGGACCTTTCCTTGCGACACAGATCTTGCAGGTAGCACACCATTTCTCGATGTCTTTCTTACAAGTCGCCCAATAGAAACGTTTTCTGACCTTCTGCAACGTCTTATTAATTCCGAAATGTCCTCCGGTAGGGGAACTGTGAGCCTCTTCTAGGATGTCATGTACCTTCTCAAGAGGCACAATTACTTGATAGAGGAACCTCTGCAAGTTCGGGGAGGTCCATTTCTTCTGAAGAAGACCATCGATTATCTCCAACATTTCCCAATGAGACCAATAAATTATCAAGGGAGTTTCCTTGGAAGAAATTTCTTACCAATTTGGTCGCCTTTCGGCCTCCTTGGCTCGAATGATCTCAGCAATTGAAGGATCTCGAAGCTGAGCAAAACGCCATTCTTGATGATTATCTTCTGCCAAGATTATCGCCCGAAAGTTCCTTTTTCAGTTTCTTCCTTAAGTTCAACCTTCGAGCAGTAACGACAAGACGCCTCTAAGCACGGACGCCTTGAAAGTCCGTCTGCATTACCATGAGCTTTCCCGCTCCGATAACAGACGTGAAAATTGTACTGCTGTAGTCATTTTAGTCATCTCGCTAGCTGTCCTTCCAAATTTCGAAAAGACATCAACCAGCGTAGAGAAACATGGTCCGTTCACACTAGGAACTTCCGTCCATATAGGTAGTGATGGAACGACTTGATAGAATCCACCACCGCAAGTAGCTCACGTCGAGTAACACAATAGTTCCGTTCCGTCTTGCTGAAAACCCGACTAAAGTAGGCGATCACTTTTTCTTCCTTCCCCTGAAATTGAGAAAGAACAGCCCCGATGCCATGATTCGAGGCATCGGTATCTAAAATAAATTGTCCTTTTCCCGAAGAAAATGATAAGATTGAAGGAGAAACCAGAATATCTTTTAATTTCAAGAATGTTTCCTGGCACTCGAGGGACCAGACAAACTTGAAATTATCTTCTGTTAAATTGTACAAGGGTTTAGCCAAAGTGGAAAATCCCTTGACAAATTTTCTATAATAAGAGCAAAAACCGAGAAAGCTTCGTACTTGCTTACTTGCTTTCATGTTTTGGGTATCGGCCAAAGTTTAACCGAAGAAATCCTTTCTGGGTCTGTTGCAACTCCCTCCGCGGAAATAACATGGCCAAGGTATTTAACTTCCCTTTTGAAGAAAACACATTTCTTAGGATTCACTTTCAAGTTCGCGTTTTGAAAACGTATGAATATTTCTTTTAAATTTCGCATTGTCTCTTCAAAACTTTTTCCGTAAACGACAACATCATCGAGATAAACAAAGCAACTCTTTGAAATTAATCCTTTTAAGACTTTCTCTATAAGTCGTTCGAAAGTCGCAGGGGCGTTGCAAAGACCAAAGGGCATTACTCGAAATTGCCATAAATCGTTACCTACGGAAAAAGCAGTTTTCTCGCGGTCCTTAGGATCTAGCCTTACCTGCCAGTATCCACTCTTTTGTTAACTTCTGGTTGTAAGTGCAGGGGAATTCGGCGTGGAACCTGCTTAATGGGGCGAGAATCACACAATTTTATACAATGTGACAAAACATCGCAATTTCTGGCAACGATATTTTCAGTAAATATATGGCGAAATTCAAGCAAAAAGTCGGAAACATTTTGCTTTTGAAAACCGTTTAATTCGGTAGAGCTTTGCTCTAAAATTTGAGAAAGATAGTTGGGGAGCTGCGCAGGGCAGTTCTCAATTCGAGAACAAACCAGCCCGCGCTCTCCCGTGTCGTTATTCGTTAAACCGTTAAGCTCTCAAAAAGTCCGTCAATTATTCTGGTCTTGGAGAGAAAATCCTCTCCGAGGATACATTCGTCCTTAATATCCGCGACAAAGAAAGGCATCTGAATGCAAAATTTCCCTAGAGAGACCGTAGCTAAAACACGGGAAATTAAAGGCACTTTTTCTCCGGTTGGATACCTGAGATTGCATTTAACGTGCTCTTGTTTTAAAGAAGAAGCTATCTTAATACACAACACTGACACTGCGACCGGGTGTTGCAGAACCATGGGTAGAGCTCGAGCGGGTGCCCGGGGAACAACAGACGGAGGTGCAAGAAGCAGAGGTAGAGGTCACGACAGGGCGTTGATACTTACCTGGAGCATCGAGCGCGGGACATCCTCTGGAGTCTGGAACAACGTGCGGAGATCCTGGGCAGCGTCCAACGGCGAACCTGAAACAGAGAAGGGGGATTGAAAAGGGAACATATAGGCAGGGATCAAAGGTTGGTTGCATGTCTTGATACCTCCTCGGGAGCATAGGTTAACCCGAATGGCGACCTTGAATACACAGTGACGCGAATTAAGCAGCGTTTACGAGTGAGTCGTGGCCGTGTACCATCGTGTCCGGTCACAGAGATATCTACCACGAATCCGTGTCGTGACGCGTACGCTCCAGGCGAGCGGGGCGTGAAAAATCCGAACCTGCACGACTCATCGTTCCGTCCGCAACACAAAAACCCCACACGGTCAGTGGAGCGGCAAACAAGGACAGGGTGACTCGAATAAAAAGGTCAGGGTCGAAGGGGCTTCCGGAGACCCGAGCTACGAAAGTGGCGACCGTGACAGAACCGCGACGGTCTCGAACGAGCCCGTATTTTCGATAGGGCAATCGCGAGGGACCGTATTCCCGAACGTTCGGGTTAAGACGTACGTGTCGCGGCGTGGCGTCATAGGGCGTTGTGCCAAGGCAAACGCAATAGGCGAAACAACCGCGTTCCGTGACGTACGACGGCGACGGGGTGTTGGTTCGACGGAGAGCCGTTTCGATAGTAGAGCAGTTCGTGTGTACGCTTCAAATGGTCAGCCAGCCTGTTAGTAGTCTATTTGCTTAGTTGGATGTCGCGTATCGTATCCCAGTGTCGATACGCTGGTGCCACAACGTGCGTCACGTAACGCGGAGACGGAGCGCGTAAGAGCGTATACGTCATTACAATCCGTATAGATCGACGTACGACCGCGTAAGACGAGTAGGAGAAATTCAACGGTCGCACATTTCTGACAATAATAATAGCATAATGACGAAGGGCAAAAATCATAATAGCAATCCTCCGGTGCAGCACACCCACCAGGAGTGAGTACGCGTTCGCGTGATAATTCCGTGACGCGCAGCGGTGACGCGGCAGCAGGCCCGTCAAACCCGCAACCGGGTCCGAGTAGGCCCGTATTAGCGATAACATCGGTAGCGCAGAATCCTGCAGGCGCAGTACCGCGAAATCCCGTGAGCGCGGCGCAACCGTACGCGACCACTGTGACGTCACAGGGTCAACAGCGTCATTCCGATACAGAGCGGGACAGCGATCACAGCCAGGGACAATGGGGCGCGGGGGCGCGTAACGATGATCGTTTTAGTCTCAGCGGAAATGCAATGTTATCGCGTAAAATTGACGAATTGACGCGCGAGTTAGAATCTTTGCGTGCCAGCATGCGAGCCACTGGCAGACAATCCGTCGAGATCATCGAGGAAGACAACGTCTTACCGGAGCTAGAAGCCGACAATGGACGTAAATGTCTCCGACGGCGGAGCCGTGGGCATCGGCGCGGAGATGGTACCTTTCCGAGCGAAATTACCGCGAGGGGGGTGGATCAAGAATCCTTTCGAGGACATAGAATTCCGCGGGAAGTCAGATAAACAGAACCCGATGCGTTTTTTGCAAAAGTTTGAGCGACTTGCGAATTACGAGGGCGTATCGGAGGAAGAACAGGTTTTTCATTTCGGTCGATGTATGAAAGGCGCGGCGAGCCAATGGTACGAGCTGCAGATAGCCGAGTCGATCGACGAACTTAAACGGAAATTTATCGAACATTTTTGGGGATGCCAAGCTCAGCTGCGGTTTCGTCAGCGAATTTCCTTCGGTAGATACAAAACTAGCGATTCCTCCATGACCAAATACGCGCTAGGATTGGCCCGACAAGCCAAGACTCTCGTTCCGCCGATGTCGGACGAGGAGATCGTGCAGACGGTACGCGAGCATTTCGACGTAGACGTATCGCGTGAATTGCGGCCATCTGTCGTGCGAACGGTTGTAGAAATGATAGCGATGCTAGACACTATCGAGAATGAGCGCGAGACGCGAAAGATGCGGGCAGACTCGAAACGTGCCAATGACCGCGATAAAGGGGCAACCACAACAACGTCACGAAGGGACGGAGCACGCGATAGAGGCGACCGAGCGAGCGCGTACGCGAGGACCAAGGACGATCGTCGAGACAAATCTCAGACACGTGACGGCCAGCGGGGAAACTACCGCGACCGAAACCAATCGCGTGGGTGGAGACGCGACGACTCACCCAAGGCCAAGCGGCGTAACGGAGTCGAGATCGTGCAGCTTCCGGACGGCGACGACAAGGACACAAAGCCCAAGGTTACCAGATATACGCGTGATAGAAACGCCGAAAGATCAAACGATAAACGATCGAGTCGTTATAACGATCGAGAGAAACGTCGCGAAGACGGCGGAAGTAAAAATGAGCGTCAGCACAAAGTGGCAGCGATACGAGCCGCACCGCGTGACGACGGCTCAACCAACTCCGATTCGTCGCACACTAGCACGGATACGGAGGGTAAAAAGTGTTGCGCGTTGCTCAATAGGTACGGCGCACGAATCGACGAGATCGACTTTCCATTGAATATCATGCGTATGCGTGACATTATTCAAGACACTGACGAGGACATCGAGGCAGCGCAACGGAGAGCCGGCGGTGACGCGACGATGGACATCCCGATGATCGACGTGCAGTTCGGCGAATGCACGACAAAGGCACTCGTGGACACCGGGGCACAGATATCAGCGATCACCAATGTCATGTTCGCGCGTCTCAGACAGGCAGGCGTACCGGTGGAGGTACTGCCGATACGGAAATTCGTACTGCGAGGAGCATTCTCCGAGCGTGGTGCGACCATAGCGACCAAGGCTAGAATCGTCATGCGATACAAGGACGAGGATTACATTCACGAATTCTACATGGTGGACCGATTAGCATTCGACGTGGTACTCGGAATTGATTTCCTGGCAAAGTATCGGATGTCAATGGCATGTGACGACAACGTCGACATAAACTTTCGTCGAGCGAGCGATCCCGACGTTGCGATACACGTGTTACAACGGGACGAAGCGGACGAGGCGTTGTGCCGAGTGCTGAACAAGCGCAAAGACGTATTCACCGACGAACTGGGACGAGTCAACCATTACGAGCATCGGATAGTAGTGGACAAGACAAAACCATTCAAGAAGAAGACGTATCCCATTTCGGAGATCTATCTCGACAGGGTGCGCAAGTACATGAAGGGACTCGAAGAAGAGGGCGTGATACGGAAAACGGCCACGGAATACATAAACCCGTTAGTGGTGGTGATCAAGAAAAATGGCCAGATTCGTCTGTGTCCCGATGTGCGAGAATTGAACAAACAGATGTCGAACGACCATGCTCAACCGCCCACAATCGAGGACGTGTTTCGTCGGATCGGCAGGAAAAAGTATTTCACGACTCTCGATGTCTCTAATGCATTCTGGCAGATACCGCTGGAAGAGCAATCACAGAAATATACGGGTTTCATCTTCGATGGACAGACTTACGTGTTCAATCGCATGCCGTTCGGACTCAAGACGGCAGGAGCGTCGTTCACACGCGCGATGAATCAAGCGCTGGGAATGGCGACGAGCGACTTTATGATCGTCTACCTAGACGACATTCTCATTGCATCAAATACACTCGAAGAACATATCGTACACATAGAAACGGTACTCGAAAAATTAGCGAGGGTCGGATTTCGCCTCAATCGCGACAAATGCGAGTTCATGCGCGATGAGATCAAATTCCTCGGTCATACCTTCAGCGAGATCAAAGCCGAAATTAACGAAGAAACACGAGGGGCCATCACGAACTTTGAACGTCCGCGGACAAAAAGGGCCTTACAAGCGTTTCTCGGTTTAGCCAATTGGGACCGGAGGTTCATCAAGAATCTGGCGCGACTCACTTTACCATTGGAGAAATTATTGAAGAAGGATCAAAAGTTCACATGGGAGCGAGAGCAGCAGGAAGCGTTCTCGGAGATCAAGAGAGCATTCCAGGAGGCACCAGAGCTATTTCTCATACGGCCCGAATGGAAATTCGGCATATTCGTGGACGCGGCGAGAACCGGTCTCGGGGCGCGTTTATATCAATATCGCGAAGGATCGGACGAGCGACAGACGGTCGGGTACGCGAGTAGAAGCTTGAAGGGCGTGGAGAGAAATTACACAGTGACGGAACTCGAGTGTCTGGCGATAGTGTGGGCGTTGCGTAAATGGCATCAAAAAACCCTTAAAAAATTACGCCTCAAAAAAGAACTCTTCTAAAACTAGGCCTAAAAAAGAACTCTTTTGCAAAACTACGCCTAAAAAAACTTTTTCAAAACCTAAAGAAAGAACTCTTGTATTAATTATCTACAAAACTACACCTAATAAAAACTTTTCTTCAAAACCTAAAAAAAGAACTCTTGTATTAATTACCTTTGTACAAAAAAGGACAAGACATTTATTTTTTCCTACAAAAAATGTGATATCAAGAAAATGCGCCAACTATAAAAATGGATAGTTTCATAAACTAAAACACTTATTTTTTCACTAGTAGGTCTTTGGTCAGTGTTTTTTTTATAAAATTTAAACTAAAACCTATTTCTTCACTAGTACTCTTTGGCCAGTATTCATAGTTTGATCTATACAGGGTGTCCCAAAACTCGCGCACCCCCTTTCACTGACAGATTCTGTGGAACATTCTAAGTCGAAAACTCTTATGCGAAAATGTCGAGGC
>VBVR01005144.1:0-12788 GCA_011638315.1 Tetramorium parvispinum | reverse complement strand
TTACAGGTTATCATTTTTTTCGACTGATAATGATAATCGCAAATTAATGGATTAATTCGTAAATTAGTAAGTTAAAATAAATGAAGACGCAGATTATAAGTTTAATCTGTAGAAACATTCGTTAAAGAAAAAAAAAGGAATATTTTTTTCTTTTAAGTTACTACAAAGAAATATTTCTTTGGATTTTAATAAATGTATATACTTATTTTAAATAAAATTTTTATTAACTTTTTTATCGATTTAAACAAATAAGCTTAATAGTTATTCCAAATAATAAGTTAATTGAAACAAACAATGCTCTTATTTGAATAAGACGTATTTAAAGTATTGTTTCAAATAATTTTTATTTTTCATCAAACAATACAATTTAATGCAACCAAACAATTAAGTTTCTATTCAATGAAATAATTTATATAAAATAATGTTTTTTTTTTTAGTAATACAACTATAAGTTAATAATAAATAAGTTAAACAAAGGCGTATATTAAATATGAAGAAACATTTTTCTCTGTGTACAAAAAGTAGAAAAGATTCCTCTCTCTTGTTAAGCTCGGAAAACTGCAGTTCTTTTCAATCTCGCACACCCCCATGAGAGAGAGGTACAAATCGGAAATCAGGAAGAAAATGGAAGGAAGATTAGGGGGAAAGGGGGAGAATACGGCCGTTCGTATGAACGACAATGGTTGCATACGAGTGCATACGCGCTCGGCACGTATGCACGTGGGTCCTCCTGCGCTCCTTGCATTTTGTGCCAGCTCGGTGGAAAGAGCGTGAAAAAGAGCCTCGGGAAGAAAACTGGTTGGCGTCCTCACAATGGCGGGTGGGATTACGTAGGCGCCCTTGGGATCCCCTATTCAGGATCGGCTTCCTTGAATAGAATCTCGGAAAGGATAAGTGCTTGCCTGCGCGCGCGATCGTGCGTTGGCTATACGCGGCGCGTATTCACATTCTCCACATGTATGTACAACGACACGGATTGCAGAGAGAGGGAAAGCTTATAAAAAAAATACAGGGGAGAAAAAGAGAATAACGGCAACGCGCGAGAGAGGAGAGAAGAAAAGACATGGATCCCGTAATAACAGCCGAGCATTTTCCTTTATTCGTATCATTTGCGCGAGGTACTGATGCCCGTGCATCCAGACGCATTTGCATGCAAGATCGGACCGCGCATGGGATCGTACATTAGCGGTGAATTAACGACACGCAGATTAGAGGATCCGCGTGGGTAACGATAATTACAATAAAACGGTCGGTCTTTATCTCGCACGGAAAACTTCTACGGATGGACGGACGGACGGACGGACGGACGGACGGACGGCACGTACACGCGTACGCACACATGAACATACGTACATATTATACATATACCCGTATTATTCGAGACACGTATGCACGCATCCACCTGTTACCCCTCCTTACCTTCCATCGCACGCAGTAAAGGCCCACGCATATGCGTGCGCACGACGCACACGCCTGCATATACGTGGGACAGCCGTTTCCTGAAGGCACGACGAGTCCTAGCTCGAGAGGATGACGAAGGGGGAGAGGGGATGGAAGGAAGAGCGCAGAGAAGGACGGAGATGAGAGGTACACACTGCGTACAAGAAGAAAGGAACAAGAGAAAGAGATACGAAAGAGGCAAAGGAAGGATAGAGAAGGACGAGGCGGACAAAAAGAAGGTTGCCGAGGAGATAGATGGAGAGAAGAGTAAGAGAAGAGAGACGGAGAAAAAAGAATAGAGCGTCGAGCCGCCCCCAGCAGAGAACGCAGCATCCGTGGCTCGTCCTGTCCCACGCCAGGATACGGTTCGCTCCGTCGGAGTTCCAGGGAAGGCATTCTTAAGAATTCTCTTTCCAAAGTGTTTGTGAATAAAAGGATCAATATTTTATACCTAAAGTTATACTTTACTTTTTATATAATACTGAAAATTATTCGTAACTAATACTGCATTGAAAAATCTTCAAAAGAATGTGAATTTTACCGTAACAAAAAAAAAGAGATAAATCTTAAAAGTATTTAAAAAAATAAGTAATGTGCAAGTTTAATTTTTTAATTTGATTGTAATGTTATTAATTATAAATCTTTCTATTTGTAAATGAAGAAGTAAAGGATCCACCCCCAGCAAAGCCTGCAGCACATGTGTTCATTCTTCTCCCACGCTAAAATATAGTATATTCAATGCAAGTTCTATATATAAACTCATAATCCCTTTTTCAGATAAAATTGATATACTTTGAGAAAATTTTTAATACTGTAAATAAATATATATTTTATTTTGATATATTATTTTTAACATATATCTCATTGATACGATCTAATTGATACGATGTTACTGATAAAATTCGATAAATGAACTATAATACTTTTTCTCGCACAACTTTGAGATTTTTTCAACTGATACTTTTGCAAAATTTTAAAAATTAAATGAATAATAATTAGATAACAGTCAGTATTTATATGAACAAATGAGATTTAAACTCAAACGATATCAGCACTTGTTTCGATTATCAAAACTATCATTGAAGTATAGAAAGATTTTGAAATATGAAATATAAGCATGAACATGTTATAAAAAAATTCAAAGATATCAAAATTGAACTATAAGAAATTGAAGTCGAATTCTTATCACTCTCAAAATCAGAAGAGATCATAGAAATGTCTAGATAATAGATACCAATAATGTTTACTCTAATTTAAACCGTAAAATTACGAAGAATTGATTATTTTTTCAAGATTTTGAAGAGACCCTTTTTTTGTAACAAGCAATCGAACTATAACTTTTTCGTATGACTAGCGAGAAATCTAATTGTCTGAGATTGTCATTGATCGTCAGCTGGTTCATCACAGTTTGGGAGGACGGTAACACGAGCTCTTTTTCGGCATCCCGGGTGACCTAATTGGGACCACCATGCTTGTGGCCCCTCATTGACCAATCGCAGCATGCCATCGCCCGCGTAATTAACCCGATTTACTGCGGTAGGTCCTCTAATATTTTGGCAAATACATTCATTCGAGGTATCATTCAATTTCGGAGTTATTTGATTTCGGAAGAAAGGAGAACCCGATTTCAATCCATATAATAATTCTCATCGATATTTTTGTACAGGTTCTTTTTAGATATCAATTTGAATGAACGTAAATAAATAAGGGATAGTTTGAAAGCATTTCAAGTATTTAATTATGCTAAAACAATTAAATCGGTCAAAACAGAAAGAGTAAACGTGACAAATATCATATATTTGAGAAAAATAAAAAACTTTTATAATAAACAATATGAGTTTTTCAGTTGGTATTTTTATGCTACTTTGCCCCGAAGAAGAAAGGATCCTTAAATTAAAAGTAAGAATTCCCTGTTAACTCAATTTCGACCAAAATGTCACATGTTCCTTTTCATGTTCCTTCTCACTGGAGTTCAATTCCAAGTGCGTTTTCCGCGAGATGCAATCAATCTGTATGATCGTGCACAAAGGGCGCTCTCGCGTGGCGATTTAATTTTAAACCGTGCAGCAAATCTTTTCGGCTACCTTAAATCTTCGGCCTGACTCACGGATCTCACGGTGAACGCATCGTGAATGCACGCGCCCAGCAGCGGGCGCATTACACGCACCGTGAGTGAAACGCATTCGGAGCGGGAGGAGGCAGGGTCTTGCATACGTCTTCTCGGGGTATATTAGGATGATTCTTCTCCTTGCCGGCGCGAGGTGCACGCGTGTGCGTTACGCACAGGGACCCGCGCGCGTGTATGCACGGGAGCCTGAGCACGGGAAGCCGAGAGTCCCTTTGAGAGCGTGTGCGTGCGTGTGCGTGCGCGTGTGGGTCGCCCTGTGGGAGTCTTTGCAGCTTTCTTATCCTTTCCGTGCCCATCATCCGCCGAGCCTGGCTGCGTTCATATATATATATATATATATATACAGACGTGTCGCGAATGACATTTTGATCTAAAGATTGAATAAGCACAAATAAGTGGATAAAGAAACAGAATAAACATTTCGCGAGATAAATTTATAATTCGCCGGATATATTCGCAGCAGCACTGAATTATTTTTGGCGGCCAGCTTGGGTAAATAAGCGACTGTTGCTCTATTCTGGCCTCGATGGTCGAAAAATAGAAATAGAAACTCTATTTCTATATGAGTGAAATACGCTCCGTCTACTTTGTATTTGTCCTCGTCGTTTTCGTCATTAATTTCCCAGTAAATAGCCTCGTACAATTATTGTTAGATAATACCGCGCTTGATGTCTTACGATAAAGATCGTTGCATATACATATATGTTATCTAGTATTAGTATTTAAATACTGCATCCTTACACGCACGTGGTTCGCCATGTACCTACCACTGGCGAGCCGACGAACACCTCTGTTCCTTCGTTGGGTTCCCCGGTGGTTCACGGCGGAGGTAGGGGTTGAGGGTAACACATGGTGGGGAGGGTGTTCCAACCAGGTTAAGTTAGATTCGAGTCTCCCTCCCCTTCCTTCGATGGCACGGCGACCGCCTCTCAGGGGCCCGGGGGGCCCACAAACGCCGCAATGTCGGCCCTGACGCAGGAATGAGAGAGAAGGTCGGTCGGGAAGGAAAGGAGCAAATGAGCGAGCAAGTGAACGGAGACCAGGAGACCAAACCCACGTAGCGAGAAAGAAAGAGGCGCTAGGCGGGAGCGAGGGAGAGGACCGATCACGAGAGCGAGAGTGATGGAGGAGAAAAAAAAGGGAAAAACGAACCGAAAACCCACACCCGAGCCGGGGACTCTTGAGGAACCTCTTCGTGCATTCAGTTCAAACCGAGCATCCTTGGAAACCGGCGGTTCGATTTCAGCCTCCCTCGTCGTGCCTAACACTCTGTGTTATCCTTCTTTTCCATTTTCTTCCTCTTCTTCTCCGTCGTCTTCTTCTTCTGCTTCTGTTTCTTCCTCCCGGTGCTCGCACGTGTCTTCGAGAAAAGCGTGAAATCGCAACCGCGAAACATTCATGTAGAGATTCAACGTCACGTGACGTAAATATCTTGCTACTTGTGCCTGACCACGTGGAGGAGATTTTCACTGATCCGCCTGCCGCACACCGGTACAAAGTGCATACACGAAACGTCGTGCTGAATTAATAATATTCCGCGGCAAGTGGAACGAGGATCTTCGATTTTTCTCTTCCTTGTGAGGTGACACTGAGAGAACAGGGATTTTGCTTTCTGCAGGTCTCGGATTTCGATGATCGGAAAGAGGATCGACTAATCTATCGTTGGTGAGTTACAAATTATTTCTTACAAATGTGTTTCTTGTCCAGCGAAAACCGATGTAATTTTTTTCATAGGTGTTTCTTCTAAAAATGAATTTTATCTTTCAAATTTCCTTACATTGTAATAATAATTGAATACATAGCTCTTTGTATTAATCTTATATGTTTTTTGATCAATACTGTTGAAAAAGAAATTGTTTGACATCAGTGTTGAGAAAAGAGAGAGAAGGAAAAAACCTTGTAGCTTTTTCATTTTTCAAAATTTTAAATGCTCATTGTAATGAGTTTAATTTGAACACGCGATAGTAAGTTTTACCTTCCGGTTTGTAAGCTATATGTTTACCTACTTTTATGTCCTATCTTTACCTGAGTGTTTATTTGTTCTTTCGCATATTCTTTCTCTGAAAATCTCTTATCGTTTTTGTTCACAATTAGTCAATAATATTACTCGTTATTTATACGTATATAGTAATAAATAAAGATTTTTTAGAGGTTTTCTCAATTCGATTCCTCTCAAACTGCTGATTGTCATATGAAAATCATAAATCAATATCAATATAAATTAATTATGCTTACCATGATTTAAACGATTTTAGAAACCGGTAAAATTTAGAGAGGTTTAAATTTAATATTCAAATTATATCTTGATTTCTTATACATATGCTTGCATTGAAGAAGCCAGGTTTCATCTTCTCACTGTAATTATATATTATGTATAATATCTATTTTACATAATCTTATATACGCGATATAGGACAATATTAAAATAAGTCATGAGGATAAAATTTAAAAAAATGTGATATACAATTGTGATATGCATCTAACAAAGGCTAAAAACAAAATAAAAAGGTTAAATATGTTTTTATGTTAAGAAAGATCAGATTTCAAATCTGCCTAAATTCATTTTATATATTTATTATGAAGAAACTACATCGGGATTCTCGACACTGGTCCAACGAGATTTTCGGAACTGTCATTTCGCGCCGTCCGTAAGAGAGAGATGACTTTTTTTTTGTTTTTCGCTTGACGTACCGAAATCGATCTGCGATTTATCGTGATCAAATTTTCGAGGAGAGCTATCGATCTCCCGGAGATTCCACGAAACGACAGCACCGAAAGGCCTTTGAAACCAGTTTCCTAAGCTTGCGGACGTGAGAAAGGTTGCGAAGGACGAATCGCCTTTACAGTTTTGCAAAACCGACCAAAGAGGTGCAGATTATAATACTCGTTCGCCTTCCGATATTTTTAATTTCAGATATTTCACGATATCTACGTAAAAAAAAAGATATAATATATTACTAAAAATTCGACAATCGATGTGGCATTTCGGCATTTGTGCTCGACATTTTCAACTTTACTTGAAAAATGTTCTCGACTTTCTGACAAACAAGCTGACACTTCTTACGCGACTAAGATCGGAATGATCTATTTTCCAAATCTGAAAGTAAACGTAGAATTTCCTTTAGAATTTTCAAATGACAAAAATAGAGGGTGACAAACATCATTGCTGCTACGAGATTCGCCATAGCGTAACAGGCCGAGGGGAGGAACGGTAGATAAAAGGAAAATGCGAAACCGAGGATGGGGTACTTTCGTGTAGGACCCCTATAGACATTTTCGAATCCACAGGAGAGACGCAAAAGGAGAGGGAGCACAAAATTCCCTGGCATAAAGCGCATATGGTACCGGGATGAGATTATCTCAGGTCAGGTACGAGAATCGAGACTCACCGAACGCATCGTGCCTCGGCAACAATGTGACCCACTGCGGGTTCAATGAAATTGCGTAAAAATACGTGCAACTCATTCAGAGTGTGGGAGACTGCGCGTGGAAATCTTCTTACGAAAATATGAAAAGACCTTGATGCAAAGAATAACGAGCGCTAACGTAATTTTTTTTATATTTTTTGCTTGATAACTTGACGCATCGCTAAACATTTTTAAATATATTTAATTTAATGAAGAATATTCCGTACAAATTTATTTGCGCGAAACGGAGCTGACATTAGAGAATTCGCAGTCAAAGTTCTTAAAAGGAAAATCCTGGAACCAGTTCAACTGTCGTCATATTACATTTCCTGATGCATTACTCAAGATGATCGCATCTCGCAGAGAGAGAAAGAGAGAGAGAGAGAGAGCGCGCTGGTTGGTTAAATATGTCGTTAAAGAAAATCCGAAGCCTCGTCGTAACGAATCATCCGACGTGCTCGAAGAATCCCCGATCGGGTCCAGTCCCTAGAAATCTCCGCCTCGCACGGCCGTTGACCGAGACTCGCTCAAAGGGAATCCAGAAAGACGATCACCTATGAACCCACCGGCGACCGTTACACGGTTTCTAGCTTCGCCCGAGTCATTTTTCGAATTCGCCTAATCTCGACTAGACAATAGGCGCGGCGCGCCGCTAGAAACAGGACGAAATGTCCCGCTTCAGGATGCGCGTCGGAACCGGTATCCTGTCGCAGGACCGTTGGCATCTCCGGGACACCTCGCAGAAGGAGGGGAGGGAGGGGAGGAGGGAAGAAGGATAACGGGGGCACGCAGAGGGAGTTCGAGGAAAGTTGGCGCGGGACCCACGGGAGGGTGCATATGTATGTGCACGTATGGGACGACGTATGACGCCTTTGCGTCTAGCGCGAAGCGATTGTCCCATTGTTACGCGGGATAGGCGAGACAGGTTTCATTTATGGTCACGTATGGTAATGACTCCCCGGAGAAGGAGAAAGAGAGAGTGGCGTGGCTCCCATAGGTCTTCGGGCTCCGCTCGCAAGTGGGTAAACCGGGCAGTCAGGCAGGATGAGGAATCGCGCGCCGGGATACGCATATAAATTTGCATATTTTCGGCCCGCATCCTTCGACGCCCGGCCCACGTGGGAATCCGCGGGCTTCTGGGCAACCGGTGCCCCGGTAAGTCGCCCGGAGAGTGACGCGCTCTTAACGGTTTCTTTTGTCGCCCAAGATTTCGTTCTGGTGCTTCGCGAGCTGCGAAGTCACGAGCTGGCAAAGATTGTAATAGCATTACCTATCTAATTATATTATATATTATAATTATACATGATACTGTTATTATATATCATAATGATGTTAAAAGTGTTGTACTTATATATATATAGATATATATTCATATTCATATAGGCGGAGAATGAGAATTTCGACTGGACAAGGTGATTGTTGAAAGCAGTGTCACCGCACGTAATTTAAGTGTCTGAATTATATATATATATATCTGGTGTATCAGAACGAATGCGACAGTCGGACGATTTTTTGCGACCTTCGGCGTTCCGTATCGCGGCGCATTAATGATACCGACAACCGGAATCGCCCTATTTTCGACCAGATACATTGATAGGAAATCACGATTGCGCCCGTTGCATCCTGCATTGCAATGTGTTTTTGCGTACTGTCTGCGCCGGTAGCACCTCGTTTCAGTACGCTCGCACGATATAAGAGAGAGACGTTGCTTTTCGTAGGTGAGCCTTCAGCGAGATGGTCGCATGGATACCCCAAAACATGCCATAAATGGAACAATGAGATGTTTTGGTTGGCTGGTCAACCTTTACTCTTTTCTCAACCTGCAAAAATAGTTCGTTCCGGTGATCGTAGACGAGGAAACTCTTTTGTGAGGCAACCTTCGACCAATATCTTCGATTCCGTTTGTAGGTGGTTGGTAAAAATTTCGCTATCATCCTGACAATGGTTAGCTTTGAATTTAAAGGGTACAATAGGCCACCAGCGTTTAGAGGCACGCAATTAACAACAATGCGGGAAGCCCCCTACCAAGAATGTATCAGAAGGTCTTCCCTTAACCCGCATGAATCTTAGGCGAGCAATCCGCCGCTCTTTGTCACTCTCGGCCTATTATGCGATAAAACCGCAGTCTACTCAATATCGACTATTATGATCGAAGAGATTTCAGAAAAATTGATTCTCCGAGCAATAAAAGTCTCGTCCGAAATAAACGGACGAATAAATAATTAATTCTAAGTATCTTTAATGCTTCCAAAAAATCGTTTCCAAACTACCGTATTATCTGACTCTTTCAGAACAAGCGGTAACGACCGGTTGCAACGTCGCCCTTATTAATTTCGAGCGGTAATTACGTTTTCAATTACGTGCAACTCGCGACTTTCCGTGCCGATTCCGTAACAAGGCGTCACGGACGGTTGCTGGAACTTTTCTTTCTTTTTTTTTTAAGGCCTCTTTTCGAGCATGGTTAATGGCATGACGGTTAAGTGACTCCTCTCGGTTTTCTCCTCCGCGTGCGCCCGCCACCGCGTTCCTCCACCGATGCTGCTTACCCCGTCTTTTTATTTTTCCCGAGGAACAAGGAAGAACGCGCGGAGGCAAGTGGCGAGGAGAAAGAGGGAAAAAGACGAGAGGTAGGGGCGATCCTTCGTGTGTGGTCTTGCCGGAGTCCTCGGTCAACTCGGTCGGACCGAGGTGTCGCGTTGTGTGTGGTATGCCACGGTGTCTTACGTCGCGTCGAGACGTCCCATGCGAAATGCCATAAGAGGCCCGTGAGGAGGATTCCGTATATATGCGAACCACAGCGTGCAGAACGCCGGCCTCGCGCAGGCTTTACGCGAAACCCCCTAGACAGATGCTGGAGGGCCCGTGCACTCCCCGTTTTTTGCAACGTTCATCCAGATATCCTCTGGATGGATGTCGTTACGACTTTTGACATCTGGAATTTAGTGTGTTGCCTACGTGTGTCATAAATGAAACTTGACCAACCTCAAGTTGAAGTGGTTCTTTTTACGAGACGCTCTTTCACATTTTAAGTCTAAGCGACCTCGCGTCTTATGCTGATAATACGAAACTTTCGGTGGACGTGAAGAATTCTCGAATTCTTAGGCTCTTTTCTTATCATTATAGAAATTCTTTGGTCTTTTGCTCTATAATTTTATATATTCAATGAGGACTGTATTTATAAAGAAATTCTATTCACCATTCTAGAGATATCTTTTTTTGTCCTTTGTTCAATAGACTTTTATATAAGTATACATTTTATTGAAACTTTCAGGTTGGGGAGTTCTTGAATTAGTCGATTAATCGCTTTTATAAATCCATTAGCTTTCTAACAGGTGACATTATTGCTCAACTGCGAGCATAATGCGGGCGCAATGTTTGTGCTGTTGTTAAGAGGACATTAGTCTCATTGAGACATACTTAAGAGATATTACGCAACAATGCTACTGCTTGCCAGGACTTTCTTTACTCTTGTGTATTTATACGTTATCGTGTTAACTTTGAAAAGCAACAAATTTTTAAATAGCGGAAACGATATTTAGCTGAATAGAGAACTGAGCAAATGTGCCCAATTATACGCCTAATTGAGCAATTAATGAATTAACTAAAATGTTAACAATACATTACTTGCCATTAAATGCCGTCACTAAACAATTGAACAAAACGCATTTATTTTAGCGACAATTTGTAATCCAATATAAATTATTAATTATTAATTAATGCAATATACATGCTTAAATGTAAAGATTATTACTAAATGAGAAAAAAATTTGCTCAATGAAGCGAGAATAGTAGTATTTATATAATCAAAAACAACAATCGAAAAAAGAAAACAATAGGAAGAAAAATTTCGCGCGAGAAAGGACAGTCTATTTTTGATCTCGATGGTGTCATCTCAGCATGGCCTTAACCTTGAACCGACAGAAAATGTAAAAAAAATGGAAGGATGAAAGAAAGGAGCTACGGAAACGTACAACGGCAGCATTATTCAATGTGGGAGGTCCTACGGTTTCCCTGCCACGAAATGTTCGAATCATTTGTCAATGCAGTCCAGTTTAGCGATTCGTCTCACCAACACAGAAGTTCTACGGCGGTACCATGTTGGCACGGTCTAGAGATCCCCCCCCTGTTGCCCGATTCTTTTCATTCCAGATTCCCCTCCGAGGATACGGAGTGGGGTCCTTCCGTGTCCTTCTGAAATGGTTTTCTTTCTTGCGGTCTACCGAAGGTGTGAAATTCGTGATTAATTATCGGTTTTCGTAGGCGGGTTGAGAACCGTGATTCTGTGGGTTTCTAGGGGAGGTCACGCTGGTCCCACATGGTTACTCGCCGTGCACCGCACGCAACTTGAGACGACAAAACGATAAACTTAAAATTTCACGACAGATATAATTGTTTTCTTTCATTGTTGACACATTCGACATTATTGATTGTACGAAAATATTGCATAAAAATGGTGGCCAGTCTCTGAAGGTGTTCTTGCATTCTTTGGAGAAGAATGCGCAGCTTTCGGCTCTGACGTGGTCGTGTTTGCAAAAATATTCCTCCAACCTCCCGTGTAGCCATTCGCCGAGACATTCCTGCGCGTCGTACAAACAGGGGGGAGTTGGCAAATATTTTCCTTCCTATGTTACCGTACGCAGCATGCTCTTTTCAGAAACTGAGAAATGTGCGAAGGTGAGATTTCCGATCTTCCCGATGGTTGGGCATTTATACAACGCAGTGTGTGTGTGTATGCGTGACCAGAGAGACCTTTGTGGATACTACGAATCTGTGCACTGTTCTATTTATTTTTGACCCCGTCGGCCCTTGCCAGGTTTTTCGGAGCTAGGTAAAGGTATATTTGCTTGAATCACTGTGAACTTCCGGTAAAATCCCTTTAAACAAGTCAGCTACGATCGAACACTATTTTCCGCGAAGAAATAAAACCTTGCCAACTTTCTTTTATTAAAAGAATAAAGAAATACTTATGGTCTAATAAAGAAAGAAAAAAGTTTATATAGTATGTGCATAAATTTTCTCGGTTCTATATTCTTTTTTCAATCTTAGAGTAATTCTACTATTTTAATCGTGAATTATATATATTGTTATCTCTCTTATAAACCTACTTGAAAAATCCGATAAAAATAATGATACATAAAACAAAAATATTTATATGAATAGAAAAGATGTACACCAACATATATACATCGAGTTATAATTAAATAAGATAAATCGAGAAATTACATAGAAAAATGCATATGTTTTCAGATAAATATTATATCGTTTGATCAAGATAAAGTTAAAACCAAAAGACATTTCGTGCAGCAATAAAAACATCTGATTGCACAGACACCGCTATAAAGTTATATAAACTTCAAATCTGTTTTGATCCTTATCAGCTACGCTAAGTAGAAGGAGCAGGACAATTGACCTAATTTTATGATAAACTGTACAAAATAATGTGTATCAAAACATATCTCAGAATAGCACAAGATAACATATTCTACTTATAAAAATCATCACTTCTTATCGTGGGAATTTATCGGGACAGTGAAATCTATGTCTACGGACTTGTCGTTCTGCGATGCGCTTCTAAGACGATATCGCCGCACTAATAATACCAACGACGTAAGATCGCCGCAAGATTATCGACGTAATCGCAAAATTATTTAATTGGCGAACATCGTGTATCGCGCGCACGCGTACGAGATCAGCCTTAAGAGGAGGAAGAAACGGGAGACCCCAAGGCGGGAGGATTTAATCTTCAATTCCGAAAACCAACGTAATGTATTCCACCCCGAAGGAGGTGGTCCCTCTTACGAGTCCAGCTTAGG
>VBVR01005143.1:0-12788 GCA_011638315.1 Tetramorium parvispinum | reverse complement strand
ATCCCCGTCGGCGCTCGAATGCCCGATTCCTTTCTGCGTTCGTCCGCGCGCTAGCTATTATACCACATAGACAGATAGAACACGTTTTCTGTAAAACGTTAGCGCTCCACACGGAGTAAAGGCCGCGACACAGACTTTTGCGTAAAGGCCATCACACGTACATTTCCGTAACCGTAATCGTAAGAAATTGAGCAACACGATTGGTCGATTCGGCCGATTACGGTTACGGACGGCCGAATTGAATAATGTGATTGGTCGAAATCTTACGATTACGATTACGGAAATGTACGTGTGATGGCCTTAACGCATAATGCGATTGGTCAAAAGACTTACTCCGTGCGGAGTGCGAAGTTTGGGAGGAGTGGTAGGGAGAAAGTGACTTCTCGGAATCGGCTCGCGCCTCGAGGCTCGAGACGCGAAAGAAATCAAAACAAGCAATTCTTCGAAACTATCCGCTTGCACGTGCGGCCAGTGAATAGAGCCAATTAGAAGAAAATAAAATTCTCCTTTCACTCGAATCTGTTTCTTTTAATTTTCTCTTTTCTATCTCTGCCGGATGTTCCGTATGCATAGGGAAGTTTGAGCAGAGTTTGGTAGGGAGAAAGCGACTTCTTGAAATCGGCTCGCGCCTCGAGGTTCGACTACGTGAATCAAAACAAACAAGCTAACGGCTTGTCCATGTGACAAATGATAAGCCGAATAGCAAGAAGAAAATTATCTTTTATTATGAATTTAGTCTTTTAACCCTTAAACTTTAAAGGACTATGGGGGGTAACTCAGGTCCCCCAAAATTCTTTTTTTCTTCATTTCCGCAATTTTTAATCTTTTTCGCTAAAATTTTAGCTACGTGACTATTTTGTAGCATAGAATTGATAAATTATTTTACCAAATTGTTACAAGATTTATTAACAAAATAGAGGAGGGTGGAAAACTAGCACATTTTTTAAGATCTGTCAAGGATTGTCTGTAATTCTTGTCGAATCATATATACATCATAAAAATTTGTGTAATTGCTGTATTTACTCAAAGAAAGATTAATATTTATGATGCCCTACTTAAGTACACAAAAATAAAAATGACATATCTAATATAGCGATCGAAAATGTCGAATTTCTATTCTTTTCAATCGATTTCCATCAAACTTTATATAGGGATTTTCAAGATCTCTGATTTCTGATTTGTTGTAGTGTAACTAATTCTGAGGATAATATGAAATTGGTTTCTTTTTAACGGAATTAACAGAAATATAATGCATTATATGATTATTACCAATGATTATTAGAAATGCTGTAATATAAATTTTTCCTAAAATATCTTATGTAACAACTATATTTTTTCAGAGCTATCCGGTAGGGGCAAGAAAAAATTTGGCGACGACTGTCTGGTGGACAAAGAGTGCGGTTTTGCTGGCTCTTATTGTGAACCGAAGAAGAACAAGTGTGCTTGCAAGGAAGAATTTGAGACTACGAACCATATCGACAAGTGCGGACACGGTAAGTTAGAAAAACACTTTCTGACATTCTACTTCTTCTGGCATGGTATTTCTTTACGACTGTGTATAAAATATATGAGATCCTTTAAAGGGAATCTCAATTCATAGGGAGAAAATTGTAGTGGCTTCTCTTTCATATATGGAATTTTTCAATTTCAACAGTCATAAGACAGCATCGTGTATAAATATTATTAGTGACCAATGACCATATAAAGTTATTAAAAAAAGACTAACTCTAAAACGTTGTGTTACGTTATTAATGTTATGTAATTTATTAGCTTTGTGTACAAAATAAAGTTCAGCAGGCAAACGAAATTTCATCTAGAATTTAGGAGAAGCGAAGCAATGTGGCATACATGCCAGTGTGATTGCCATACGCGAATGCACTTGCTAGGTAAATGGGCTAGTGCTATCTCGATCGAGAATAATTCTATTTCCTTCTTGGCCAAGTTGCCATATCCATTAATTGCGATTTCGTACATGATATCACATGGTAAACCGTGGAAATCTCGCGATCAAACAAGTCGATCCGATCGTTGCGAGTAAACTATATAGTGCTGAAATTAAAAAATATTATTTAAAAAAAATAATAAATCTCATTACGATAATGAATTAAAAGAATTAAGAGAAAGGACTTTTAGCAAGTTTAACAGAAAAAGAAATGTTTAAAAGTAAATCTAGTGTAAATAGAGTAGCTTAGAATATTACAAAATTTGTTAATATTTACAATACACATTCAAAACTCAAGAAAAGTTTTGTATAGATATAGTTTTATGTATAGTAATTTATATATTAGAGTATCTTTTCAAATACTGTTTTACAGCTCATTAAAAAATTTCCCATTTACATTTCGTAATTTACGGCGAAAATGATTTTAGCGGCGAATGTGAACGAGTCCTGTTTTTTCAACGAGCAATGCGAAGCGCGGGTGATCCAAACGGAATGTCGAGACGGCCGATGCATTTGTCTTTTCGAAAAGATCCCGGTGCAGCAGAACGATGGAGCAATAACCTGCGTAGGTAAGAAACGGAATTCTCAAGAAATGAGGACATGACAGCTTTAATGAAAATCCTGTCGTGCCAACACGACTTCGACATGGCTCGGCGAGAATTGAAAGCGGCAGAATTAATTAAATTTCCCCCCACTTGCTCAATTCTGATATTTTTCGCTCACCAAAAATATCTTCCTTGAGAATGCAGAAAAACAAGAATAAGAATTATAAAACGGTTATGATTAATGATCGTTTTTAAAGACAGATAAAAAATTGTTTAACACATATTTTTTACTACATAACTTCATTAAATTTTGTATAATATGTTACTTTCATTGATTTTACTTTTTAATATGAATATTGAATAAGATTTAAGAATTCAAGTTTATTGCTTGAAGGCTTAAAATTATTTACGAAAGAGGAATGAAAGCATAACAATAACAAAGTTATTAGTGAATAATAATTAACTCTTGTAAATGTGATTAATACATATTCTTTGTACACAATATATTATTCTTCCTTCAAGTTTGTCCTTTTATTTTGTCGATAGTACGGCGCGCGTTTGACTTTTAATTCCTCTAGGGCATATGGGATTTAATTTACGAGCCTTCTAGTTCCGCGGTCCCTAGTGCAAACCGACCGATTTGTTTTCAGCCGAAGTCAAAGAGTCACCCAGCCTCCGGTACATCGATCCGGCGATGATCGGTGTTCTCGTTGGCATGGCACTGATGTTTGTCATCATTTGCGTCGTTCTTAGACTCTTCAGCAAGTAAGCGAATCAGCTCGATTAACGTTACAATATAATCGTACCAACGTGAAGCACGTACAGATTTCAATTAAATTTGCAAATTTCTTTAAATAATAATAACGTAACCCAATTTCGAGTACCTCTTGCATATCAATCGTAAATAATTAAAATGTTAATTCAAGTTTAATCGTAGGATGGAATTAAAATCGTGTTTGGATGACAACTTTGATTGAAGTTGTTCAAATTTAAATACAGATATGCATTTAACTCGGTTGACTGTTGTTTTATTTGAGAAATGTCGATATGTTTTCGGCTAAATAATCGTCTGTTTAGAGAATATTTTTATACAGCGCCCAGAATAATTAAAGTTTCTCAAAATATCGATAATGTGTAAAATATGCTATTGTGTACGTGTTTCTGCAGACAATAATGTAGCATTATTTTAAGGTACCATTCACGGAGAAATGAGGTCGCCCATAAAATGTTTTAACGTTTGCAAAATCAATTTCGATATTGCAAAATTCTCTTTTTCTCTCTCTCTCTCTCTCACACACTTTCTTGCTGAATTATTTATATATATCTGCTAATATTACATTTCCAGAATTTTTTATCTCTCATAGAAAACACAATTATAAATATATCATAGAACATTTAAATCTTACGAGATAAGAATATTCTAAGATATAATTGGAACATTTCAAAATTCGTTGCATAAGTATGCCAACTATACTTAAGAACTTTACCGTGCAAAAAGCATTTAATTTGAATTATGTTTAATTTAATTAATAATTAAATATTGGCAGCAAGCGGAAGAGTTCCTGTGTATAAATAAAAATTTCTCGTCACAGCCACCCAATCTGTTAATCTGGCATAAATATGAAATTGCAGGGCCCGCTGGCGAGAGAACCGCACCATCTTTAATACACCCAATGCGCGACTGATGAACGTCTCGCTGCTGAGAGAAAACAAACTCTTACATACTCAAGAGAGACGTGGTTCGAGAGCGAGTGTACGAGCTCCGTCGAGACAACCCTCGATGGCGTCTTTGAGGGCCCACTCACCGAATGCCTCGCAAGGTGCGAAACACTCTCACCACTCACAGCACAGAATGAGCCGTACGGGTTTTTCATTCACTTACTAAGCAAGCAACTTGTTACTCAAAGCCCTGTTTGAATAGAGTAAGCGACTCTCTCCTGTCTATTTCGCGAGATTTCTGGGGCAGCTTCGTGAAAATCGATGAATCCAGCGGAAGACAGCTCTATTTCTCTGCGAGTTGACTGATTATCAGATAATGATTATGATGAGTAAAATCTTTTAATCTAATTTAAAATATGAATAATGTGAATAATTATACGAGACATGGTTAAAATGTTTGATATAGTTTTATTAGTAATTTTTTATCATATCGTATTCGTATTATTTTGCTATTGTTATTTATATATATATTTTCTCCTCTCTCTCAAAAATATTTTATTCACTTATACAAAGTTGCATGTCGCATTGTTGATTCATAAAAAATGCGACGTTTCTCAAATTTCAGATTCTTACGTCAAATTTAACAAAAGTTTTTAAATTAATTTTCTATTAACAACTGATTTATTTCGGTCATGGTTTTATTATACAATTTACAAAAAAAATCAATGTTCTACAATAAAACTTTGCTACTATGTCGAGAATAAATAGTTGCAGATATATGAAGAAGGTTGCTCGTTTCGATATCTGCGAACATATGAAAAATCTTTCTCAAATATTTTTATTTCATTTCCTGTTTATTTTAAATAAGAAGAGATTTAATAATTATATTCATTTTTTCATTTAAAACTTATTTGATAACGGTTGATTTATATATATCCTTTCTCTTTAAAAAATTTATCGTTTTTTATAAATATTCGTAAATTGATGATTGATTGTGTTATAGTAATTTGCATAGTAAATTTGTAACATATATAAAAGCAAATTTGCATATTATTTTCTCCCGATTTAATTAAGTGATTTCCTACCGAAGGGATTAGAGGATTCCCTGAACACTTTTCTAGATAATGATCGTATGGCTCGCGTGTAGTTGCGTAATTTGATTAGATTGCATAAGCATCATGTACTCCGTCATATTCTATCTAGGAAGATTTTGTTTGAAAGACAGGACTTGGAGTGCATCGATTTTCACAAGACTGCGTATGTATTATACATACATATATCCATTTAAGAGTGACTCTCTACTTGTCTACTTTTACGTAGAAGAGCTCTTTTACGCCCTTTGATACAAAATCTTCTCGTACTTACGCATGTACAGTCGCCTGCCAAGAGGGTAGCTAGATCGAATCGAGAAATGATTCTTTAGCCAACATTAAAATCATAGAGTTCTTTATCTGGAGTTTAACATTTTTAATTTTAGTATTTTAAAATTAATTTTTAAAACATTATTACTTTTTAATTATACAAATGATATTCCAATGATGGGTATTGTCATTTATTTTTAATTCGATTCGAAGTTGGCATAGCGATATACTTTGATTATCAAATTACATTTTCTAATAAACTCAACACTCTTTGCAGTCAACATTTAAAGTAGTTATCCTTAAAGATCCCAACTGTAATTATCGTTCTTGACTTTTCTATTGATAGAGGAGCTCTAATGTAAAAATTCTTCCGATGCGACATGATTTCTTAAGAGGGCAAATCTTTCTTTATTTTCGAACTATTATTTCCGCGATTTATTTTAAAATAAACCACAAGTATAATTAAATGGAGACTAAAACGTTTACAATCTTATACGATCCAGTGTTATACACGCCCTATTGAGGACACGTCGCAACTTCAGTTTAGTAACTTGTGAGTTATACTAGACAAAGTTTCTTGAAACATAGTTTATTGAAATTTGTGAATATAGTTGCTTGCTATAGTAAAATATCGTTGTTTGCATCTGCACGATTCGTTCATAGAGACATCACACTCATCGATAGATAGAGAAAATATTCTAATGAGAAAAAACGTAGATATATAGCATTAAGAGGGAATAGGAATATTTTAAAATTATTAAATTTACTTTTTATAGTTTTACATTAATTAACATAACGCAAATGAAAAAAAAATTTTTTTTTTAATTTCATTCATGCACATTTATTGAAAAACCTCTTATTCCCTCTAATGAGAAGTAGAGAAATGCAATAGTGCAATTTAGTACCGTTTATGTGTTCACGTTTTCGCAAGTTCATGAACACGCTAAGACAATCATGAAACTGCAATCACGAAATACTTATCGATTCAATCGGACGATAAGATTAAAGACATCTTTCTTACCATTTCATAAAGATCATCTACTTCTCACATCTAGTTAGGTAATTAAAGTAAGTGCTGTACGAGATTAATCGAGATCCGTAAAATTCTTCATACAACTTCAATTGTGGTGCATAAATTACTGCGTTGAACAAATGCCAGTTTCTGTCTATATTAATATTATCATAATGCTTAAACCGAAACGTTCAATTCCGAAGTTTGACAGTAATTTATAGTTGAAAATCGTGCAACGAATGTGCTCGTAACTTTTTGGAGAAATAATAAAAGAATCTGTACATTTCGAGAAAGAAAAATCTCGCAAGGCACGTTTTTGCTGAGTACCTTTCGATTGTCGAGGCTCAAATTCTTTCTCTAGAAATGAAAAAAGGTGTAGCGTGCCCATATTATTATACATACATACATACATACACACACCATACATACACATAAAACACACGCGAGCGCGCACATGCAGACACATGCATTCATCGTTGTGACGATTGACTATTTTGCTCTGACTAATGCATTTCTTCCGCGCAGGTCTTCATGCTTAAAGTTATTCTGGCTTTTCGTGTCGTGCTGCCGCGCTGTCGCGCCAAAGCACGCGATACTTTAGCAAGAAAATCTCTGTCGCCAGGGTCACGCACAGGATCGCGACGTGGGAGCCACAACAGCAGCGGGAACGCTTCGGCCGCCTCGGTGAAATCTAACAACAAATCTCCGAATCATACGAACAACGTCGCCGACCCGCCACTGGAGAACGTCACCGTCGAGATATTCGACGCGAAGGCATAAGATAGGACCGTCTTAGCACAAAACAACCCGATCGATAGCACATTCCCGTTTATCACTAAATCACCGCGTAGATCGCCGTCCGATAAATAAATCTTCAAAACCCGCGTATAAATTGGCCCGCTCGGTCTCGGTCTCCAAAGTTTCCGTTCAGCGGCTGAGGAACGAAAATTTCACGTTCGATAATGCAAATATCATTGGTAAATACTTCGCCTAGATGAATCGCGACGAAATAGCCGACAACTCGAGCGCGACGTCGAGATCTCGACGAGGTCGGGGGATAAATTATCAGTAATTGGGATCGCCTAAGCACCTATTGCCGCTGGTTTAACAGTAGCAGGAGAACCATCCGATTAGATTAATTGCAAGGAGCCCTTTCAGCGTGTCTCTCTTTTGATATAATTCGATATTCCTCTACGTATTCCCGTAGAACATAATTGACTAACAATCATCGGAACGTTGATTTTTGTTTAATTCTCTCATTTGCTGATAGGATGTTCTATCGGAAAGCCATCTCAGAAATAAAAGAGAAACATAGCTTATTACAAGGTAGACGTAAATTATCAGTAATGGAACGCCTATTATGCTGTTTTTAGCAATAGCAGCTAAAACAGAACAATTAGTGATCGTATGACTACATCAAGTACGGATTAATTATTAGCTTGACGGAATGTTAATGAGCGAGCTCTCATATTAGAGAATTGTTTAGCGGAACAGCGATTCGGTACACACGTCACTCAATATACTTAAGTTGCGATATATCATAGACGTTATTTCGGAAGAGACTCTATTTGAAGAACATTAAAAAGAAAAAAAAATAGTCGGTGAGATAGTACTTAATGTTGAAAGAGATGAAAGTCATCATATCTCTTTATACTGTGAAACGTAATTTTGTTGCTCGTATCGATGCGGTTTCTCGTCCGCTCGCTTCGTGATAGATGTTTCAATCGTTTCAGAAATCAAAGCGCCAACGTGACAATTGCGGCGATGGGCAATTATCGAAGCACACCTGTAACGCGCACGCCTTTTCGGACCAAGCGGTTTTAGCACTGCATTCGATCGTTCTGTTTAACGGAAGTGCACGTAACACACTATACAACACTTAATTGGTACCATCGTACGCCAATGTTTATCAGATTTGCATAGAGAACGCGATCGCAGAATGTCCCGAAGGATATATCGAGAGGAAACATATACAGAAATACAACACAGTCCGTTGAGAAAGAAACGAAGAATAGCAATCGCAATTGACTAAATTGTCGGTTCGTAAATAGCCAGTTCTCTTATTACTATTAAAAGAAAAGTATGAGCGACAAGATAGTTTTCTTTGACTAGTGCCGACCAGTCGGATTCACAGTATAATAGCTCACATTAGGGATCGAAGCGAGGACAAGTCATTCCATAGTGTCGATGCGATGATCGGTACGATCAGATGCGCATGCCTTTTCCCTGAAAGTTTTTTTTCGGTGTGACGTGACGCGACGGCATCGAGACGCGGCAGGGCGACGATCGAGGATCAACCCCTTACATCGAAAGCGACGAGCTGCGACTCGATTGACTCGCGACAAGCCAACGCGAAAGGGACCAGAAGAGAACGCGACGCACGATTTTTGGAGATTGCGAAATTGAAAGCGAGGTGCGTTGCCGGATTCGCTAAGACCGTGCCACGCGGCGGTGATTACGAGTGCATCTGACGATTATTAAGTACACACATACAATCATAAGCGTAGCACTGAATAATAATTGTATCGATTAAATAGAATTAATCAGAGCACGAGTAGATGACATTTTCTCGAGATGCGCACCGATCTTTCATAGAATGAAGAAAAGGAGAATGCTTGCGAATAAAAAAAAGTTTTCCCTTACAATTAGAGAAACTTTTACAAGTTGAAAAGTTTTTCTCGCCTCTCTCTTTTTCTATTTGGGAGAGTTTATTGTAATATCTACATTAAATAATGGCAAACAAAACTGAGGTACATGACATACATTAGAAAAATTGAGGGAGAAATATGAAGAGAATGAGAAGAAACAAAAAAAAGAGAGAGTTCCTTTTAAAGATGTGTATATCTTGTTACAAGATATGTACTATCATTAGAAAACTCGAAAAAATTGCGAGATTCAGAAAGCTCTAGGAAATTTTAAAGAAACTTTATTTGAGGAACTTTATTCAAATAAAAATTTTCCACGTCTTTTGAAAATCTGTAACTTGCCGTTTTTACGGCGCTTGGTAGAAATATCCGCAAGAAGCGTATTTTTATCGTATTAAACGAAGGAAGAGATAAGTCGTAGAATGACCAATAAACATGTATATTTTTAGTTTGTTTCATATATGTACTGCGATGACGTTTGACGTCTAGAATTAATATTCACGCGACAGAATCGTCTCTTCTCGCAGTCAAACTTATCGCTAACGCCGAGCTCGACGGTAATTAAATACGACCAGAATTCAAAGTCCGACATTCATGTTCATGTATCGATAATAAATTCGATTCATTGAACACGCAGATGAAAATGTACATCGAGCTCGATGTTGACGCAACGACTAGTGCTTGGAAATTTACGGCTTTCTCTTCATTGGTGACAAGAAGCAAGAGAAAGAGGGGTTGAAGTGATAAAGAATATATATTACGAAACATGATTCAAAAAGAGGTATTAAAAAATAAATCTAGTTTGTAGCGGTCCAAAGAGCGGGCATATAATCCACAAGAAGTTCTAAGATTTAGAGTAAGTATTTTAGATCATATGGGAGCGTTGCTAATTATACTGTAAGCTTTGTCGTTCATTATCGCTTTTGCCTCCAACAACTCCTCTCTTCTCTGCGACACACACGCTTCAAACTCTTGTCGAATTTTGCTCACGCGACATACCTCGATCGCTGGAAGAATCACTTTTAGCTTACTTCGTTGGAAAAGAAAAAGAACATATAGCCCTGTACCAAGTCCAACGGAAATTCTCTTATGTCCGGCGTTACGTGAAAAAGAATCTCTTTGCGTAGAGCGACCAAAAAGCACGACTTATACACAAGTTTCGACACAGAACACGTGACTTTTTACGAATATATTGTTAATCGTACAAGAAGAATACATCTCGGTATCTTGAAAGCTTGCAATGTTCGTATGCAATAGAATTGTGAGGGCAGACGAGCAATCGTAGCCCGGTACGATTGTATCTCAACAATTTAGTGCCTGCGCTGTCGCGTTCCTAGAGATAGATCTAAATTTATCGACCATTTATTATAGAATATATATAAAAAATATATATATAACGTATATATACATTTACATGCACGTATCGTGCGAGAGAAAATCTATAAAATATATTGATAAATGCTTATATATATATATATATATGATTATTTATGAAAGCTTGGCACTATCTGCACTATCTGTAGATTACTTCTGTAACGCCTAGCAACTGTCTCCACTCTGTGATCCGTGTGCAATACGTAGCTGCGATTATCCTCGCGAGCATTATTTGTTATTGTCCACTATTACTGTCACTATTATTATTATTATTATTATCATTATTGCTGTCGCTGTTATAATCGCTCCTATGAGGAGCGTCGAGTAAAACGACTCGCTTAGGATACCATCACCCCGCACCTGACATCGTCTGCGATTTAAATTCGTCACTATCGTGGCATGCATCCTGTGACCATCCGGTGAGTTCATATCCACGCGCAGATCGACGAGAAAGCATTGTTTATCACGTTACCAATAGTACTCTTAACGTAGCGACGAAACAGTCGCCGCGGGACTCACTGTGAGGGATGCGTGCGTGCGCGTGTATGTGTGGCCAGAATATAATTGTATTTGCAGAATAAGAATCTAGCGCGTAAGATTGGGTGATTTTAATCGATCAAACCATCGAGACCAACGTCGTGAAATCGGGACGATCCGGAAACGAAATTCGGGGAAGGTTTCCGTTCCGGGGTCGCGCGATTTCGGGGCACAACGTTCTCTTTTTCTAGAATATTGTATTATTATAATAAGTCTAACGCGAGTTAACAAGCACACTCATATATATATATATACATATATATATATATATACACACACACACACGATCCATCGATCGCGCAAAATGACCTGCACGAAACCTAGGTGGATTTCTCGAGCTTCAGGATAATTATCTATAGGGTAGTTGACGCTTCGACGATGCGAATTGTACATGATATTCTAAGTATACTTTAATTCGATATCACTTATCAAGAGTACATTCGCGAGCAGGTTCGCGCACAGATCTTTTTCTCCGCCCTTGAACAAAAGAAAGAAACGAAGAGAGGGATGAGAACGTCGGGGCAAAATGGAACAAGCAGAGTGCCTATTCTTTATCACTCGAGGACGCTCGCTCACTTTTGTAAGTCTCTAATTCTAACAAGTAAGAAATTAAGTAACACTTTTTGCACACTCTACTCTATTCCCTTCTCGATAGTAAGCTCGATGATAACAGAGGTAAAGCGACATTTTTTAGCGCTAGATACTTTGTAATGTCGTAAGTGACTCTCCTTATTGTTTGACGGATCGATTTATTCGATGGTAAACGAATATGTAATCACGACGCTCTCTTGTTAGAACTAATTTCGTTTTATACACAGTGTGTCTCGAGGTATATAATCAGGTAGTTTCGATTTTAATAATCAGCTCCCGAGCATTATTATTCGCTGAACAATTTGTAAACGAGAATAGGCTCTAGCGAGTTTGTGGTATGCATCTAAAAAGTTTCTTGCATCGCGCATTATCGCGTGCCAAACCGATTCACTGCGCTAACATTAATCGTCGGATCCGTAACTGTCACGAGGCAGTCACGATTTTTTCAACGACCAAATTAATCGCAATGATGACTGTAGATTAGAACGGTCGAGATTTACTTGATATCGTAATAATAACGGATAAATAAATAACGGAGGTGAAAATAATACCAAGAGGAACGTTGCCGTGATCCAAATATGGGGAAGTGTTTGGATCATCGCTCGTTCCCGCCCAAAAAAAAAATATATATATTTCATTGAAAGGATCGAATGCGAAAAAAATTTCAAACTATACGAATAATCTACTATTGTTTACTGACCAATATAGTCGCGATTAGGAAAAGCTATTGACTATCATAGAAGAGAATTAGCTTCTAACTAGGCATACGAAACTTGGAGAATTTCAGAGTAACATCTCTCTATTCGATATTGATTAATTTAATATCACGAAATACGGATACGCGTTAGAAATCATTATGTTTCGAAATTACAGACGATCACCGTCAATGATTGCCGGTTCTTCGAGGAACGGCCACGGATAATCAATGCATTTAGTACAAATGACGATTACTTTTGATGATAAACACGCGATCGTATTTTTTAACGATGTCGAATAATCCTTCATCGAGTACAATGCGAGTAATTGTACACTGAGAGAAAAATATAGTTGCAGCAACCATAATATCACTATAATTAATAGTTATTTTTGGACCCAACTATATTTTTATAGTTCTTCTAACTA
>VBVR01005142.1:0-12789 GCA_011638315.1 Tetramorium parvispinum | reverse complement strand
ATATAAAAATACTTGTCTCACTTTTTGAGAATATAGATATTAGATATAAATTTTAATGTAGACCGTTAAACTCGTAGTGTCAAATTATACTCAATTTGAGTAATTTTTAACTATTCCATAGGTCGCCACTGCTCCTACTCAATATTTCATTAATTTTGACTTAATTAATTTTGAAGAGGAAGGTAAAATTATGACTAACACGGAAGTTAAATTAGATAAATTAACAACATATTGAGTACGGCTTACTCAATATGTCGCTAATTTTATTTTATTGCTTTAGTCAAATTAACCGAATTTTGAGTAGGAACAGTGGCAACCCATAGGAGTTTACAGTGTATCTTTTTTCTTTTTGCTCATCATAGGATTCCTTTACCTTTCTATTTTTGTAATAAAATTTTCTTGCATGAAAGATTCTTTATTGCCAATTGATCTCTATCGTCAATGAAGGGTCAAAACTGCTGAGAATAAAAATTTCATTCATTTTATGTCTCGACAATTTGAAGTTCTGAAGTTTTTCTTTGTACAATAGCTGCGTACACGCAGTGTGACTACGTGATAACGTGGCAAATGGCATGATAAGAAGCGGTTCTCACCATAGGCGCTGCTAATTTAAGAAATTCAGGAAAATAAACGGTAGCTACTTTCACTTTTCTAATTGAAGCTGATGTACTTTCTCAGGTGAAATTGAAATTGAATATAATATCCTCCTCCCACCGACAAACGAAAAGACCATGTTACAGGAGACCGAGTTCCATGCTTACGATAGCGAATGCATACTATCACTCACTTATCTATTTTAAACCTCTCGAGTACTCGTTTTGATCTATCGTGCGAAGAATGCGAGCCGAGGAGCCAGGCCGTCCCGATATCCTCTAAATCGAGGAATTGACTCCTCTCGTAGCCAGTGCATCGACGCGCATCGTCGGCGCTGGTGTATACGGAACTCGTGCTAGACGAGGCCGAGGACGTTCTCATGGTTTTTCTCTGCGAAAACTCCACTTATTAGTACAATAAATGGAGTCGCGCCTGTACTCCGTGCTCGATTAATTCGCTCCACTTACTTGGACAACATACCGTCCGTTCTTCACCATCTACAACCGTATTTCTTCGTGTACCTCTCGGCCGGCGCGCGTTAATAAATTCCACGCCATGTCAGCGTCGCTGGCTACATCCTGTGCAACATAGAGCACTGTTGCAAAAAGTAACGTCAAGTTCAATTCTTGACACGGGTCGAGGAACGCATACGTGAGAAAAATCGTTCCCCAAGGTGACAATTATCGGGCATTGCCGACCAGAGTATGAAATTACACTGAACAACTTGATAATGACTGCACACGACAAGGTCGTAAAAATGTAGCTGCACTCGGATGTCAAAGAATCATGACTATTACGTGTTTTCTAATGCGTTTTAACCGGAGCAGAACTGCTAAATATAGTGGCAGATGTATCAGCTGAGCAAGCAGGATCGATGCGAGCCTGCGCAACGACCACGTCCGCACAAGAACAGGTCTGTAGCCACGAGAGATAGACAAAGGTCTCGTGTGTGCGAATCAACTTTCAAAACAAACGAAATTGAACGTTTCCCACGAAGGGCACAGACAATCTCTACGAAAATCTTTGGAAAATCTACGACAAGCATGCAATATGTTCATACCTCCGTTCCTCCTCTGATTCGAAAGTGCACGTTAAAGTGTTTTTCTCTGTCATCTTTCTAAAAACGAAACGTATGAAACTCCAGAACGCGAATGTTCTACGCGTTTAATGCTCGACCGCTCTTTCCGCTCAGCCGCGCGTGCGAGTGCGTTTTCCAGCAAATTCTCCACCGACGTTTAGGTTTAATCGAATCAATGGGCTGTCTTGCACTCCCGGACAAACGCACTGAGATTTTTTTTTTATGAGACCGTTAAGCGCGAAAAAATTTGCGAACGATGCTAAACCGCCGCGAAAAATGCAACTGATGCGATTTATTCATGAAGAATGAAAGGCGAGGCTGAAGGATCGCTCGTTGCGAGATGGTGCGCACGTGCTCTATCGGCGAATGTACGCTGCGATGTGGTAAGGACCGCGTGAGGAGATACTCGAGGGAACACGTTTTCGAAGCAGGATCGACGAAGAGGGTGAAGTCATGTCCATCTTTATTTAAATTCCAAACACTGTGAGCGGTCGAACGTCAGAGAACGAGATTCCAAAACTGGTTCGGCATATGCGTCACACATTGTTACGAGCGCACGCGTTAGAAAGAAATAGAATCCACTGCTGTTTATCCCCTCTGGTAGAGATAAAACAAACGTCGTGTGAGATTCGACAAAATTACGACAGCGTCCAGTTATTTTTTTTATTTGCTAACTTTTTTATACACTCAGACATCGTTTATGTCGGAACTCTTTGTAATGTTAACATCGATACAACACTTACACCCGACAAAGTTCCTGAAATTTTATCATTGACAACGATAAAACAGCAACTAGCCGAGCCGCGCTCGTGTAACCGACGAGATCTCGGTCACGAGTTCCGCTGTTCATAAATAAGCGATTCTGGTAGATCGCGCATATGGACGTCGTAACGCGTTGTAATACGCGAGGGAACGTTCAAGTCTCGTGCGTACGATAATGAAGTGTTGCTATAACAGTGGTATACGTATATTTAGCAACAATATTATATAAATTATATATTATAGACACCGATACAGAAGGTGATCCGTATTCACGCCGCGTTAAGCATGCGCTCTTTATTAATTTTTCATTACAACCAGCAACTTATAAATTATATGTATTTATCATATATATTAATATTACCCCTAAATATTATATGTATATCGGTGGAATCATGTATAAATTAAGTGTACACACAGAAAAGTATCATTCTACAGACGAGAAAAGCAATTACTTATTTTATTTTGTTTAAGTTATAGTTTTCTTCAGCAAAGAAAATTTTCTTAATAATAGTTTAACATATACGCGTCACGAGTCCAGAATATGTTTTAAATAAACGTGATGCTTATGATGACTTTATCATAGATTTGCGGATATATAAACTTACCAAATATACTTAGAGCAAGTATATTTACTCGTAGATAGAATATATTTTTCTGTGTGTATACGATTGGAATGAGAGAGTCTAGCTTATATCAATCGTAAAATACGTGAATACGGACCGACTCTTGCACGCTTCTAACAATCTCTCATCAAAACGAAAACATTCTTGTCACAATCACATCGACAAACGTCCAGCGAGAACGTCGAAAATACCTGTATACATAGATTTGTACGCACATATATGCCCTAAGCAGTTTCTTTTGGATCAATTCCAACGGCTACTTACATTATCAGCTAATTGTATCTTTAGCTACATTGCTAATCGCGTAAACGTCAGTCGCAAAAGAATAATGGAATTTACGTCTACTATTGCAACTACCGAGCAAAACTTGACATTTATAAAAGACACAAAGCTGTCTTTTTTTAGAGTGGTAGAGTGTACAAACTATTCGAGTACGGATTGAATCGAATCAAATCGTGATACTCGGTTCGAATTTGAATTTTTATGATTCGAATCTAACCTATTCGAAAATTCTGAATCTAGATTCAAATAGAAATTATATACATATATTGTCAATTTTATGAAATTATATTTTACATTAATAAATAAAAAAATATATAATTATGTTAATAAATGTATTCATATAATTTTTTCACATTAATAAAAAAATATTTTCTTATTATTTATGTTTCAAAATTCAATCTAATATTAAGTAAAAATTATGTATTAACGATTTAATTTATTATAATGCGATTCGAATATAATTTTAATGATTTGGTTCGATTCAACATCAAAAATTTTCAATTCGTACAACTCTACACTTAAAAAAATTTTTTTTCATCTTTAAATTGTTTTCATCAACTCGGTGTTTGATGATCTTAACGCTCGAACATTCCTCAGTTTCAAACATTTCAGAATTCACATGTTTGATTCCAACGTTGTTGCCATTTCCTGTCAAAAGAACTTTCTCGGGTGTCCGACTTCCATCCGTTGTTCTCTGCTCTTGTACGAGTCTCTATGACTTACTTCAGAAAATTAAAGATAAATTGGACCGGAACTTTCGTAGATAACGAGTTTTCGCGAATTCATTGCCGACGCAAACTTTTTTATCGGGATTTTGATCGGAAACGATCATTGATTAATTCTTCGGGACGAGCAAACAAATTTCTCGAAATCGAGTTTGCCGACGGCGCATTAATTTCTTCAGTTCTTCGGTTTTTGTTGCAAAAAATGGTCTCACGTTATTATCGCGTCATGTAACGTTGCAGAGTAAAAGTACAAAAATATAATTTCAAGATATGTCAATATATTAACGTCGAGCATAAAGATCTGCAAAGATGAAATCCATATTTTCTTCAAACTTTTTACAGTGCGTTAAGACACGTAAGGGATGATTGAGATCAGCCTACAAAATGTATGCTCTTGGAAAAATTATTTGTCGAATTTATCTCCTCCTCGCTCTTGTATCGCAAACACGAGTATTGTTATGTAAATGTAAGTTATCAAAGTAACTTTTTGCTGCAATTCACCGGCTAACTTTATTTTCGCGAATTCACGAAGTAAGCACGTCACAACTAGATGCTCACTTTAGAAACTTCTTGTGAACGCCATATGCATCAGTGTCGCTTAAATACACGCGGTGAAATTTCATTTCATTCGTGACACACATCCACACACATACACACGCGCGCGCGCGCGCGAACGAATTGTCCAAAAGAAAATACATTTAAGAGAGTAGGCCTAAGAGGAAGGAGTTAGAAGTGGCCTCAGCTGCGCAGCCTCCTCGCGATCTTCAGAAACGTCGGGTTCGCGATTACTGTTTCTTGACTTTCGTCTCTTTTGAAGTCTCGTTTGCGGATCCTCCTTCAATCTCTCGAGATTGTCATCTTCATTCCTTTCTGTCTTGGTTTCGATTTCTTCGACACTGCTCCAACTGCTCTCACTCTCACTGAACTCTCTTTTCTTCATGCTACCATTCACCCTTTCCTTTTCTGTTTCACTTTGTTCGCCAGTCTCCTGCATTCGAATAATTAATCGTTTAAAGCGAGAATTCAATTGTAAATCGAATTATATATTGAAGAGTGGAAAGAGAAAATTATTTTATTCTTTCCACGGTTAAAGCTATTGTTTTATGTCGATTTTGAATTGAAAAATTCAATTTTTTTCCTCCGATCTTTTTTTAATTAAGGGCCGGTTATTCCAACTTCTTGATAAGCTAACTAACAATTAAATCATCATAATCTGTTTTTGTTTTATCTTCAAATTAGAAAAATTCAGACGTATGATTTAATTATTAATTAACTTAGAAGTTGGAAAAACTGGCCCTTAATATATAAAAGAATATTTTCTACTAAATAATTATATACATATATATAATATTATTTATAAGATAATTAAAAAATATTCTATAGAATTTTAAATCTACTTTATTTTTTTACCATGGCGAGAGATTTAAGCAACGTAGTAGTTGTTGTGGCCGTAGTTGTATCCGTGGTATCGCTGCTCTCGCTGTTATTGTTTGGTTTGATCGCAGTTGACAGGGCGCCTTCTTCTAAATTTTTGCCGCGTACGAGTCGCGTACGTGACGACCAGCCATCCGAGTTCTTCGCCGTACCCTTGCTGTACTTCGGTGCCACGCCGGTGGTCCATACGCTCGCGTCGCTGCTCCCCGTACTGCTCTCGCTTCCGGTGCTGCAGTGTCGCCAGCGACGTTCTATGCGTATGCGATAAACGAGGGAGCTTTTTTAAATATAAGGTCAAACGCTAATCTAGTTGGAAGTAACTCAGTTACTTGGACGATCTATTCATTTGCAAATCTCCATGTGAAGCTAACGGCGAACACGTTCAGCGATGTTGAAAGCTTACTTGATTTCTTTTTGCTTATAAAAATGATGTTATGCAATCGCAAGATTTTATATGAAAGAAAAAGAAATGAGAATATCCGCGTCGAAAATGTGAGCTAGAGGCATGCGAATTTTCATGAATTTCGATTTTATTTTAGAATTACAAATGCAACGGAAGCAAAGCACTACAAATGGTGACGTACTTTCGCACGGCGGTGGATTAGTATTCGAATTGAGGGGTTTTCTCAGTAGGGGGCTGCCTCCGTCTTGGCTCTCCTCGCTGTACGCGCGCGTTATGAGGATCTTCGGGCTTCTCTTCGGGGTCTCGCACATAGCTGTGGAACATCCCGCGCCTAAATCCGCCCCGATAAAGTCGCTTCGATAATGGGGACCCATCAGACTGGCGGCACTCGCGCTCGCCCTCACTAATTTGTTCTGCTCACCTTAGCGCGCCACGATGAAAGGACATGACGCTCATATCAGTGTCGAAACAATTTATCCATATAAAGGATCAAGAGGATTCTCAATTCATTTTATTAAAGACTTTCTTTTCCTTTTTTTTATAAAGATATTTGCGTAAAAGTGCAGGAAACTATCGGAAACTCAGTTACAAACTAACAATAAAAACTAAGGAACTATTTGAATACGGGAGCACGGATTGTATCTCAATAAAACGGTATCAGCAGCAGGGATGGCGTACCTGATTCAGTGGTCGGCACTCTGAGGGTATTACACGAGACGGCGGGTTGCAATCTGCCGCGCGGGAAACCCAGATTATTACTTTCAAAACTACCCCCAGCCCTGCACGAGCCGAGAGCTAATAACGCCTCGCTGAGCCTTCGCTGGAGTGGTGGGAACGGGAAGAAGGAAGTGTTTCCGCTGCCGGAAGGTCTCCTGGAGCCCGCGACGCTCGGCGTTCTCGCCTGTATCTCCTGGAACGAGCGACTTACAGGTGTTTTCGCACCGCCATATACGTAATGGAACATAAGAGCAATAATAACCGTAAACTACGAAAATTACAATTGTCCGTCGCTCGAGTGTTTCTTTCACGAGCGCGTTCGTTGTTCTTGCGTTTCGTACCTGCTGCAGTTCCGACTTGGTTGCCTTTTTCCGCCAGTAGTTCCGGACAGATCGTCGCAGAGTCTGCGATTTCAGGCCGTAGAGGAGACCGTTGATGGGCGGCGAGCACGCGAGGAGGAGCGACGCTAGAGAGGCGAGATTAGGATGCGCGTGAACCCGGTGTTGATTACCGGCGCTGCAAGCTTCCCAGATGATAAATCCGCAGTACGGGAAGTAGAGCAGGTACAGAGAGCCGACTAGTTGCATCACCTGAAAAACCGTTTGTCGTTCGTGAAACTGAGAGACGAGAATCGACAGTAACCACTTGATCGTCAGAGCGAAGCTATTTATCTTTTACTTGGCGATAAACCAGCTCGCGCCTGGATACATCTACCAATAAATTAAAGTTTAATTAATTATATTCAAAAGTTGATGGATCGGCGCGTCGAATAGAAATTAAACGGCGGTCCATAATCACAAGACGCTGCGAGCGAGGAAGTTTCGGTATGTACTTGGCCGATACCTCCCAGCATGGCGTCTATCGATTTGACTTGCTAACTCCGGGGGCAGAAAATTAAATTACAGATTAGTCTATAATTACGGGTGCTTTTCATTAGCCTGATTAGCTTAAATCAAGTGACTCGACAAAAGCTAAATTGGTTAGACATTCTTATTAAGGAAGAATTGATTTTGACTATGAAGTCATTACATTAAGAGATATCGTGAAGATAATAAAGTTTCTTTCAATAATAGAGTATGATTTTTTTAAAAGTCAGTTTGCCATGTCTAATATATACGATGGTCTCCCAAATCGAGCGAGATATTACACATCGGTCTGGAGTCATGTTGCGAGCATATTATATTCTACTTTATTCGGCAAAATAAAGCGAGAAGAAGTATCGGAGTGTGGATCTGGAGCCACATTCTGTACCTTTTAACGACAGTTGTCGGTGTCATTGCGCAGGTATTACATACAGCAGAAAAACTGTGCAAAGGTAGAGGTACAGAATATGACCCCTGGATAGCTTAGTTAGTAGCGCTCCCATCCGGCAAGCGGAAGACCCAGGTTTGAATCCTGGAATCTAGGCTCCACACCCCGATATTTTTTTTCGCGCAAATCTCTACGTAGCGTGTCTTAGTGGCAACCTCCCTGAAAGTACATCCTTATTCTTTTATGCGAATTTTGGAAATTCTGCAAAGACGTCTGTACGAACCGTGCTGGCGGCACTGTGAAAACGTGGCGGTCCGCCGGCGGAAGGTGCGGTGACAGTTGGCACAAAAAATGGATTTCGCTGATGGGTGATGGTCACCTGTGCGCTCAGGGTGACTTCGTAGATCGCGCTGGCGATACGGTGCCGATGGTACCGCGCTATACCCAACACTCGTAAATTGCAAACCGTCACAAAGATGGCTGGCAGTCCCAGACCCAGGATGGCGTAAATGGCACCGTAGAGCGACGCGGCAAATCCCCAGGTGCCGTTCCCGAAATCCGGAACACAACAACCCAATCCTGGGTTATACCTGATCGATGTAGAATATTGAAACAAAGAGAAAAATAGGAATCAATTTGTAGAGCGCAATCTCGTGATTTTTACGGCATATTCGTATTAAGGATTTATCAGAGGCACAATCTTAGACAGAAGTGCATGAAATTTGAAATATTTAAATATCTATGTCTTATGCCTAGTACTTAGATGTAAGGAACTCGAACAATAATTGGAGTTTTATTTTTACTCCTAGAAAGGCATTTTTCACATTACAAATATTTTTCCAACATTATTTGCAGTTTCTTTTTATTTCTGATCCTATACTTTTGACAATAAAAATATCCTGATTTTAACTTATATCTTATAAAGTCAAATTTTTTCAAAATTAGAAACATTTAATAGTATTGATAAACAAATGTGACTTCAATAATATCAAAAAGATAAGTATGTATCATACATAAATGATAATTTTGAATATTGTTTATTACAAACATTGTTATGCAAAAAAGAAAGTTAAACGTGACAACAGTGTATGATTCACGATTTATAGTTGGCAGCCTTGCACTATACCAAAACAGCGCGAGATTTAGTATGAAGTTTGAGATTAGTTCTAAGGCATAGATATATATGTACATAACATAACAGTTAGGTATAAGTTGCTACGCATGCTCAGTTGATTGCGACGTTGCCACGCTTTCACAAGCTAACGAGATACATATTGGGTGCATTCGTTTATTCAAGTGGCTGCCGCAGATGTATCATGTTATCCTTGTTTAACATTTAGTGAACAACAAAGCTGACATGCTACATCTGCGGCATCCACTGCATAAACGAATGCACCCATTGTGTCGACAGCACAATTTTGTCAGTTTATAATTTATTTCTTTAAAACAACAAGGTCCGTAGATGAACGACGGGAGGGGAAGTAAGGTCTTCTCATGAGAGCGCCATTTTGGGGCCACGAAGTATGTGTGAGTGTGTATGTACGAGAAGAGTGAGTGTAGTGTAGGTAGTGTAGTGTAGTGTAGTGTAGTTAGTAAGTTAGGTTAAACATATGGAAGATAGGACGCCCGCCATTTTAGGGGCAAAATGCTTAAATATGGGTGAGAAGACCTTACTTCTCCTCCCGTCGTTCATCTACGGACCTTGTAAAACACTATAGTGAAGACGATTGTAACTCGACAGATATTTTCATCTGTCCGTATACTAGACGTACAAAAAGAATTAAGAGCATTGGTACTATGTCTTCAACATTTTTTCAGTTCTTTTATCCGTGAAGGCTGCCACTTTCCATGAAAATACGTATAAAATCAGTGCAAATTAAATCGTTATAATTCAACAATCGTTTCGTGGATTCGTTAAAAATTAGTACTATTTAAATAACGAAAATAACTCCGACACATCCTTAAGCGCACGATCGAAGATAAATGAAGCCGACGGGATTCGGTGAAACGAATTTGCTCTCGTATTGTTACAATCCGTTCTGTTCACTTAATTAATTCGCCGCAAAAGCTTCGCTCCGAATGGGAATTCTTCGCGAATACGCGTCGCGAGAAGCCGGCGCGGAAATTGTCTCATAGCGCGGGCCTTTGTGCGACGCGAAACAATTTGATTCAATGAAGAGAACATGCGGAGTAAATTTAATCTCGTTCATTATGCGAGGAAATACCAGCAATTGCCAGGCAATGTTGTAGAACGCGAGCTGCAGAATGCGACGATGGGTTCATCGGTGTGGTAGTTAATGGTATATAACGCGTATATACAAACTTGTAAGATGGTACTAGACCCGAGAACGGCGGCAAGCACAGGAGTAGAGCGCCCGTCCAGGAAGCAGCCAACCCGATGACCACGCGCCGCGGAGAGACCAGAGCGACGTAGTGCAGCGGTGCAGCAATCGCGTAGTACCTGTAAGGAGTAATTGCGCGGCAGCGCTGGTAGAAAAATCGACGAAACATAATTTAGACTGCCGGCGCGAAATGAATGTTATACACTCGGACGAGAGTACTTAATTAAGATTTCGAACGAACTCGTTAGTCCCGGCTTGTCACTTAATCGGATTAAATGATGACATTCGGCAATAGGATAAACCCGGGTAAGATGGCCATAGTTTTTTAAAATGCAAAAAATATATCTTTATTTTTAAAATATCTTTATTTTTAATATTTTTTAATACCATTCAGCATATGGCTTCACTGAAGCTTAAGGTACATAATACTGTTGAGATATAAAAAAAAATAATTTACAGGAATTTTATATTATTATAATATTGCAAAATAAGCATTGGTCATCTTATCTGACTTCTAAGGAAAAGATGGCCATAGTATTATGGAAGGAAAATAACATATATATTTCAGTCCCAGATGGGCTAAATTTATCCAAACTGTGAGGGAAAGATGATCACAATATTTCATGTCAAAAATGTATCTAATCTTTTATAAAAACAACAAAAAGCTTATAATTGTACATTTTTAATTTAATTTTGTTTTTATAACACATTGAATATATTATTTATAAAAAACAAAACGTTCATACAAAATGAATCATTATAGCTTTTCCGCACGTAACAAAGTGTAATATCTATAATTGTAAAAAAAATCATCTGTCTACAACAAATCAAATTGAAAATATGTAAAACTTCATTATTTTTTTCAAAATTTTGAAGCAATATCTAGCGGGAACGTCTCAGATGGGCCAAACTGTGAGGGAAAGATGATCACAATATTTATAAGAAAACAGTAAAAACGGAAATAAAAATTATAGTTCACATTACAATTTATATACCTTTATTATGTCTAATATTGATTACGACTTTAACTGTAATTTATCCGATGTTACAGCAGTTTTTAGTGGTCACACGAAAAACTTTGCAGGTAGTCAAAAGTAAAAACATGATGTAATTCACAATATCACTATTTCGAATTCACAATATCATTATCGATTCACAATATCATTATTTCGAATAATGTACGCACATAAACTATTGTAAATATCGATCTTCTTTAAAAAAAATTTTAAAAACGCACTATTTACATTTATTTAAAACAATTATTTTAAAAAATTACAGCCTATGGCCATCTTTTCTGGTATGACCAACATACCCCCGTTTATTCTATATGTGGGATGCGAATGACGTCGCTAGACAGAAAAAATTGACGAAAATGCATTGCTTTCGCACGGGGGCGGGAAATCCGGATGCGAGCCACGAACAAGTGAAAAATGAAGTGATTTGAATTCGTTTAAACTGCTGAATAAAATATTTCGTGGTCGATCGAGCTTGCAGTCCTAGAACTTTTTCTTTTGCATAGAAGAAGAAGGAGAAAACTTTTCTGTATTCTCGGGTGCATTTTTCGTATTTACTTAAAAGATTCCAGCGCGAGATACGATGGAACTCGCCGAGATTCGTGTACAGAAGGAGGAATACGAAATTTTAAAGGAATTTTTAAACACCACTTTCAAACGATGTGCTCGAAACACTTTGAAACGATATTTACATGAAATAAACGGATAAAATTATTCTGGTCCACGCAATTTAAATCTCAAAAATGGCGTAGCCTACTGACGCGAGTCTGCGGCGAGAGGATAAGCAACAAGTAGAAACAAAACGAGGCAATTCTGGGATACAGGCTGTATTGAATGAACAGACATGTATCATATCGTCTGACAGCTACGATGATATTGTTTGAACCTGTAAAATACTTATTTGACATCCTATATCGGATATCTCGTTGCCTTTTGTGTCGGACGAAACTGAGACCTTGTCCATATCACTCGTTGTATGCTATATATCGAGATTTTTATCGAAAGCTACAAGAGGAACTCTCTTTCGAACCTCGCTCTTCGTTCTCCGTTTACTCGAGCAACAATTCTTCCTTTCATCGGCAATTCTGGTTAATGGTATTATATTTTATGATGGATGCATCGTAAATATGACTGTTGCTCACACTTTAATTAATGTAAATAAAAGAATTCTCCGAGTAATTATCTGTAAGTGATACCACGAGAATAATTTTATTAACAAACCGTTATACGAAATATTTCAATCAGAAATACATAAAATGCGTATTCGAATCGTATAGCGAGTTCTTTAAGCAAGTATTTTAAGTACGCATCGTATAAAAAGCGATATTACACGTGATTGAGTGTAATTATTACATTAATTAACAAATATTCTTTTGCGTGCATCTTGTTATTCAGTAACACACAGTAAAAAATTTTATGTTAAATTTAACACATTTCACATGTCCCAATTAATCCACTCAAATTTTTGTGTTAATTTAACATAAAGCAAATGTGTTAAAAAGTAATAAAAATAATATGTAAAAAATTAACACAAAAATTTAACATTTGGACGCTGTCAGTAATCA
>VBVR01005141.1:0-12797 GCA_011638315.1 Tetramorium parvispinum | reverse complement strand
GGTGGCTTGAAAGGGGACAGGCGGGTATGAAGTGCGGTAGTGTGAGGGGCAGGACGTTTCGGTATACTATAGGGAAGATAGGTACGAGCAGCACTGTCGCTCGTTTCGTTCCGTTTCGTTTCGTTTCGCCTCGTCCCCGTTTCGGTACGTTACGTTACGTTTGCTCGGCCGTGCATCTCCTCGCGCAATATAGGGGCGGAATAATAATTACGACAGCGAAAGAGAGAAAGAGAGGGAGATGGTGGCGGGCCAGTGTCAATGATTGCCGATGGTTTCGATCGGCGAAAGAATAAAACGTCGCCAGTATAGATGAAAGGGTGTGCCAGAATTGCAACGGCAAATCAAACGTGACGACCCGAAGTTGATGATGTCGACCGAACTGGAGGGATAATTATCCCATTGCGATGTCGTGGAAAAATTGTACCCGCTAATACATGAATGATTAATCTTTTAGAAAGCTCTAGTCGCTACTACTTTCTCTTTTTTATCTCTTCGTTTTTATCTTCCAAAGATGGGAGTAGCTTTTTCTTCAACTAAATTTTATCAAATGTCATGAGAATTTTAGAATTTCGTTTAAATGATTCATCTGACGTCAACTTGAAAAATAAGATTTCCACAAAAAATATTCTTTCTTTTTTGACGGCTTTACACAACGCCGATATTTGAATCGTCTTACTTCAAGTCGACTTATCGTGTAAGCGATCGTTTTCTCGCGGAAAGCTTGTAAGTATGAACGCCATTCTCTCGTTCCGAAGGAGAGACAGTTTTTGCGAGCTCTGTGCAAGGAAACAATTGAAAATTACCGACGGTCTCTATGCATCCATAACGAGAACGGCTTCCTCATAAGGAGTCCACCATTAACGATCGTCGCCGTATGAGGCACATACGCTCGCCCTGAGAAGATACCCGCTCTATAAATTTATCGCCGCTCCACCGTTTTTGTCAGCCTCATTTATCGAGACCTGACGAGATTCTTTTCGACTATAATCCGACTACGGTCGCGCGTAACGACAATTTTACGGCAAAACGCGAGATCGCTCGAAAGACAAATATACTTCTCCGTTAGCGAAGCAATTCCAAAATGTCGAGTTAATATCAGGCATGAGAGCTTATGACCTTCCCGAAATTAACCAATTTGTACAAATTGCTCGCTTCCGCATGATCAAATGCTGAATCCGAGATGAAGCGGACCATTCGGAATGCTTTGGATAATTAACCATATGTAACACAGCGTACGTATGTATGCGATACAAATTCTATTTGCATTATAATTAAAAGTAATTTTAAATTTTAAAATAAATTGCATCGTGCCGATTAAAAAATGTTATAGGTATGTATGATGGCCACATAGTATGAATAAATTCGTACGCTCGACTTTTTCGCCTTTTGTAAAAATTTATGAGCTACGAATTTCAGAAAAATATATGAAATTTTTCAAATATTAATTTTTAAAATTCGAAGCAAAGCATTCCACAAGCCATTAAAAACGTCGAAACTTCCAAGGTCTGGCGATTTCAAGGTCAAATTCACGTTCAGAGAGCCCAGCGGAGGCAAAGAGGATACGTGACATTCTTCTAGCGCATTACGTTGCGACGTAATATACAGTCAGTCGGCTTTCTTTAACGACAAAGGCTCACCGGGAACTGACAAAGGCATATAGGGCGACCGGCATATTAGAACGGTATGCGGAGCTCTCTCGGTGGATCTCGTTCTTCTCGTATATAATAATAATGCAACACAGTGCCGCAAAGGCGAACCTGACTCGGTTCAACCGGGGCCCCTTCAGCCCTTGCGTCACCAGATGTCATCACAGGGACCTACACTGATTTACATCGTACGGGTCCCGCGTAGGAATCCGCAAGCGGGAGCCCCACCGCTGCGACTTTTATACATAAAATATACGGCCGTCATATCGTTATGCCTTCTCCTCGACGGCACAACTATAGCTATTTGTGGAGCATGTGAAACTTGACAAAGGAAGCCGCAGAACTTTGCCTTTCCGTTCAGTGTCGGGTTGGTTCACCCTCCCCCTCCCCCTCCGACACGGCAAACGTGAAAACTGCGAGGTAGATTTTGCGACCGAAGTATCACGGATACAACATATTTTTTCTACTTTGTAACTTACCGATGTGATGACGAAATATTTTTTCAACACATATAATTATAATTGATAAGTATAATTAAGTGCTTTTTTTAAAGTATTTATTAACTAAGCAAATATATGACTTTAATTATTTTACAAGAAACATTAGATCTATTACAGAACAGAAATATGTTTATTTCGGACAGTTATTTTGATTAACCAAATATTATTTAGAAAGATTATGCACAAACTTCTTTCGCGACTTTCGATCGGAAGACTTGATTAGAAGACACTCTCGATTGACGTTCCACTCGACGGGAATTCCGTCGGTAATCGGTTTTTATTGGACCGAATTAATTTATTACGGTCTAATCGGCCAAGGTTACGGGTACAACGAACGCGGCGAGTTTCCAGCAATCGAGATAAACAATTGATTTATCGGTGAAAAAAGACAGGCGCGCTCGCCACGCTACGTAATACCACGGAACACAATTTTGTTTTCCGTCGGCGCAAATAAAACTGTCATGGCGCGAGTGCTATAGCGATAAAGACACCTTCGTAATACTGAAAACCACTAATATCCTTTGTCGCGCTCGGCAGCCGCGTTATTTCACAGAGCGTTTCGATTTAACGCACAAATGGCTCTCTGTACGGCCACAGTGTGCCTACAGAGCCAGTCGGATCCGGTATCCCGGTCCTTTGATATCCATCGATGAAACGATTTATCTCTGTCCGCGCGTACTTTCAATCCGAGCGGGACACCTCTCCATCGGGACATCCAGGATGCGGGGTACACCTAACCATGAAGGGGAACCACTACCATGAGGCACTCGACATTTCTGCATCTAACCGAGCGTCGCGACTCGTTTTACGAATTGCTCGTTTCCGTTGATCAGTGGAATCGCTTCTGCCCAAGTTGCAGCGCCGATTTTACCAATAACTCTTCGAACCTCCTGACATCAATTTTGCGCAGGCATTTTATTACAGGCTGAAGCTATTCATGTTGCAAATTTATTCCCCTTCCATTTGTGAGCCTACAATCCTATAATCTTTATCGGTATTTGTTTAAATGTAACTCTAACAAACGGCTTTTTTCGGACCAATACAAGCACAGATTCGTAAGTTATCATAATCGTATTGTTATATCACTGTGTTATATAGTTAATGTCTTTGTGTTTTTTTTTAAATTATAATTTAAAGTCCTTTCATGCTTTTGCTCGAAGATATTCTTCAAAAGAGGCGACCCAAGTCTTTCAATGCCTCGGAGATCCTTTTTTAAATCCGAGACTTTCGAGCCAAAAGGAAAAGTTATGAAATTACAAGAATTATTTTGTATGAAATGGTGTAGCTAAAGACCTAAATTGAAATTAAAATTGAAATTACATGAATATTTTTTAACGAAAATTTGACTGTATTATGTTGAAAAAAGAAAAATATTATGGTGTAGCTAAAGATCTAAATTGAAATTGAAATTGAAATTACATGAATGTTTTTTAACGAAAACTTGACTGTATTATGTTGAAAAATATTATCTTTGAGAAACACTTTTTCCTCACATAGTAACCATCCAATATTGTTGACGCACAAACGTTCGCCACTTAATTACGATACAATGTTTCCTCCGTTCACCGACAAGAGAACGTCAAAAGTTGCACATCAGAAGTCAACTTCTCGGTACTTCTCTGCTTGTTATGGCGCTATCTCCTCACAACAGAACCGGAGTGCCGCGGTTGGCACGAGAAGCAACATGCCATATCGGAGACACCTGTTAGTGCTACAACGAGCCAAACCTACTCAGCTATAAATGTATGACACAACCTTATGAATTGAAAAGGGAAGGGGCAAGAGAACTGCACACCGAGAATTAAAAGCGCGTTGTCATATTATAATGGTATTATGGCGAGCTCGAGTCAGCCCTGGCGATGACAAAAACGAGTGCCACCATGCCGAGCTATCTTCTACGTTGCATCATAAAGATCACTCGCTGATGTAAAAAGCAGAATAACGCAGATGAACATTTATATGATCTCATATACAAGAGAACAAAATTATTGATCATTATCAAAACAATTTTTGAAGATTTTAATTTCATTAAATTCAATATAAAATTGTACATCTATGTATTTATCTTTTAAATGTATTTATTTATATTTTGTAAGTCATAAATATTACACTTAAATTATTTTTTCTGATTAAATTAATCTTTTTTACAAAAACTAGAATACACAGAATATATAGATTTAATAAGAGATTTAAAAAAAAATTAAGAGAAAACTTTGTGAGATGAGTGTTTATTGTTAGGAAAATGTTTCTTTATTTCTTTTTAGTATATAAATTTTGATCAATACTGAGATGTATAATTTTTGTTATTTATACCTAATTGGTTTTTTAAAGAACTTATTTAATTTGTCGGCGTTGTATTCAGTATATTGATTTATTGAAGAAATAATATCTGCATAAAGTTGTGCTTCGATTTGAGCATAAATAATAAAGTGAAAGAAAACTTTTAGCGAAATATATGATAACGGCAGCGCTTAAGTAAGACGAAGAAGAGACAGAAAGGGAGAAGGACGCGTATTGATAGGACGAATGACGACAGTCCAAGAGCTCTTCGTAGATAATGAGGCTGACAAGGAAAGGTATAAGGGCGAATGAGATAGCACGGAGAAGAGCGAAGGAGACACGATCGCGAGGACGGATTCCTAACTTGCGACAGAAGGAGGTACCAACGGCATCGCAGTCCGGGGATAGACGTCGTCGCGAAGTGCAAAGTGTAACAAATCCAGCTTTCACCCGAGGCAGACAGGGAGACAATTTATGTGGCTCGTGTTTCGTTTTGTTCTAAGGCCGATCTCGGGATGCTACTGCAACGAAGAGTCAGCCTCTGTGTGCTTGCCCGTGCCTATTCCTCGCCTGCTTATTTCTATGGAAGTGAAATCCCATACGGTGGTAATACGGTAAATATTCATCCTTCTCGTACGTATGGCTGTCGCCATTGTACGTCATGAATAGAGGAAACCGAAATGATTCGTGATGATTCATTAATTTTTCATATGTTTATATGTGAAAGTACAGAAAGAGAAGAGTAAATATATTAATATTAGCATTTTTCTTTTTTTATTAAAAAAAAAAGATAAATGAAGAACAAACTGTTAATTATAACTTTTATTATTTTATATCTAGTGAATATATTTATGGTATACAAATGATCTTAAATAATTTTAAAAATAAGTTTAAAAAATTTGCAAAAATTACTTACGAGAAAATCAGAAAATATTTAAGCGTTTAGTGGAAAATTGTAATAAAGATTATGTAAAAGTTTTATCAAAGCAATAGTATCGCTACGGACGAAGACGGCCGTCAAAAAAGACGGATACCTGCGCGCCAGCGCAAACAGGTTTTCACGGCGCGGTAATAGCGTCTTCGCCTGGTTAATTGGTATTTATTATAATTGGTGCTCATACTTGCTCGTAGCGTAAGATAAGACGGCACGGATAGACAACACCGAAACCATCGACTTTAGAACAGAGACTCCGTTGATAATATTATAACGAGTTAGGGGGGTCTCTCCCATTAACATAGTAAATGCCTGGTCCTCGAAAGCGATGTCCAGTCGTGGGAACTCTTAAAAAAGTTCGGGAAAGAGATCTCAGGACGATTCTTCACGCCCAGGTAGATACCAACCCTTCGCGGAGGCTCGGCAAAGCAGTTGCCTTGGGATCTAAACTATGGCAGGGAAGGGCGTGATTTGACATTCTGGTCGAGGGTGCTATAATTCACTACGTTAGCCCACCTGGAAAACCGACTGAGTGCTAGTAAGGTGTCCGTCCGTCGACAATATTCAATTTAAAATCATTAGCTAATGCCCAATTATTTTTCACCATAGATCATGTATTGCATAATACGAGGTATTTCGTTTCATTACCGCGTTTCACATGGCTGTATCAATATAAGAACATTCTATGGAAAATAAAAAGACAATAGTCACATATTAGATTATGAATCATAAAGTTGAAAATAATAATTTTCTTTTATATATCCTGAGAAAACTATTACAAGTACTTTTTTTAACATACTAATTTATGTATTAATAATTTATACTTTTGAAATATAAATTAAAGAACGCTAAAAGTGAAAAGTAAATAAAAAAGGAGAAAGGAAAGAAATGAAAAGAGAGAGGAAGAGAGTGGAAAGAAGGAGGAAAAGGGAGCTAGAAAAAGAACCAGAAAAAATAGCAAGAGAAGGAAAAAGAAAAAGATAAAGAACAAAAAAAATTAATGCTACACTCTAAACCAGTTATCCTTTAGTTATTTATGAACTGACTACCTTTGTATAAATGATATATAAATTATGATTGCCAAAAAAAGCCGAGATTTATCCAGTTGAGAAGAGAAAGTATCAATTTTTCCTTTACTTGCTTTTAATTTAAAACAGAACATACGAAACATCATTTTTATCAATTAAAAGAATTATATTTATGTTTCTAATTGTATAGAAAGTTGTATGAATATACTTCGATATAATAAATCTCAAAGGAAAAGGATTAATATTAATAACGTTAAAATGAACGTTTCAATATGAAAAGTTTTGTGAAGAACGACAGGTAAATTGAAAAGTCCCGACGTTTACCGTAGTATTTGCAAGGAAATGCATGCTACTGTAGTAGCATACTTTATTCAAAAGTACTCTCAGAGAAGAGCGGGGCACGAACTCGCAGCCGCTCGCCCATTCCACGCCCGGTGCGCGCGCGCCGAGTCTTTTTCAATGAATACCGAAACTTTGCCTGAATATTCACCGCCGCCGTGATATTAGTTATACTTAATTCAGGCTACCGTGCCGATGTGAGAATCTCGAGGCGAAAGAGTGTATCCCGAGCCTGGAGGTAAATCAGCGATGAGATATATCTCTTCAAAAGAGGCTCTCTCCCGGGTCCGGTGGGACCGGCTTCAAACGGCGCGCGGGGCGCGCGATCCCTACCGCACCGCTTCGCGCAGCTTTTATTTGAGATCCATCGCGCGCGCACAACTTATATTTTCATTAGGCTTTCAGGTTGGATTGAGCCTTGTAAAACAGTTTCAGCTGTGCCTCGAGGCTCTCTCTCTCTCTCTCTTTCTCTTTCTCTCATCACCTATACGTGCTTTTTCTCGTTCGACGCCCACGCGTGTGCAGCTGCTCCGCAGGATCGCGTAACGTTGCTCGACGTTGCATGTGCCTACGAAATTCTTTTATTTCGATTTGCACCTTTCTAAAGTTCGCGCGTGTGCCGACTGCCGAGCGCGCTTCTGCGCGCGATTAAGTGAAATACGTGGGCGAAAGCGAGAAAGAAACCCCGACCCGATTTTCGCCGGATGGACTCGGTGGTTCATGACGCGTAAATCTAATTTGTAAGTGCACGCTTTGTGATCGCCAGGTATCCCCCTTTGAATCTGCCTCTTTCGATCTGCCGGGTAGATATAGAGCAGCAGCGGTTTGACGTAATATAATGCCGCGGCCTGTGCTATGTAATCGCCGCCCTGCGAGTGTGTTGTGAAGATTGTGGGAGGGTTGCGAGAGTTTCGTGTAAATCGCTGAACCGAGCTATAAACAGGCGAACATTGAAATTCGTGACATAATTGCACGCACAGAGTCGATGATATTTAAGACTCTGATTATTCGTTGCAGTTGTTCCTTAATTATTATTTTTTATTAGAATATTAACATTTCTCAGAATTTAACGTATTGTAACTAAATTTGATTAAATATAGAAGAAATGATATTTTAATTAATATTATGCGGCTTGAGTTCAAAAGACTGCACATAACGCGGAGACATAAAATAACATCATTTCCATAAATGCGTATTTAGCGAGACGCTTACAAGATAACGTGGACAAGTGTAATAAGTGTAACGATAACGCGATAGCATAATCTTAACTGCGCTCTAATAACGGAGTAGAAACCGGGTATGAGATCTACGTCAAGATAAATGATAATGCATAGTTTATACGGAAATACAAACGCATGCATACGTATAAAGACTATTATAGAGTATGCACCTATCCGTCTCCGCGCCGCTTGTGTGTTATAAACTAACACCGAAGTTAAATGAATTCGAAATGATCGATAAACTTTATCATTGATCAATTAAACTTTGTACCGTGTGAGTGACGGGCGTTGAGATAGACGCAAGAGGGTGGCAGGTGGATGTGGAAGGGGTGGTTTATTTAATGAACGCTAAATGCGGTGTCCCTGCCAGTCGACGTCGTCGTGTTCCATAAGATGGCGACGCGACGACAAGAAGGTGTAGCGCGTCGGCGTCATCGTTTTTCTCCCGTCTCGCATTTGGTAAAGTTTAAACAGCCGCGTGATTTGTATTCCGCGATTTGTATGCGCTACACATGTTGAAGCGCCCCTAACTAAATCCGAAACAAATTTCGCCTAAGAAAAATTCATTCCGTTTAATCGACAAATTTCTCGAGTGTAAGAAAATACGAAATATCCGAAACACCTTCATTACGCGATGCAATATTCATGCGAGATACGAATTCTGCACGAACGAGCGAATAATTAAACGTGTGATCACGTTCTCTGGATAATTTTCCAGGCGGCTAAACCAGCTATTCAATATACTCACATGACAAGTCCCTCATTTACATCAACTACTGGCGGAACACGATCGAAACGTTTCACAAACCTATAATAACATTCGGTTGGAATGCGATCAACGAGCGAGAATTTGCCTAATGGTTTTAATAGATCCGTAAGTCATACAAGTACACGCAACTTGAAACAGCCAATAATGCTATGAGTTTAAATTGTTTTATAAACGCATATTTATTCCAAAATATATCACATGCATTTGCTAAATTACTTAATTATACTTCAAATCTGATCAATGTTTAACTCTTTTCTTTGATTATCTTATTAACATGAAAAGAAACATTATCGATGGATTATAATTTTTGAAACACAGCTTGTCGAGTAAAACCGTTAACACGTTGTATTATCATTGTATTAATACATTGTTAATATAGTTGTATTATAATTGTATTAATACGTTGTAATATCATTGTATTAATACATTGTGTATGTGCGTTAATTGTTTACGCTCTGCAATATACGGCGAAACATAGCATCAAGAACACGAGCTCGAGCTAGAAACGCTGCATATGCGATACATCTGCATAAATGTTCGCCAAACACGCGTGGATAGGTTGGGCAAATTCACCACATGTTTACTCGGGGCTGCCGTGGTAGGTCTTGGTAGGCCTCGATAGAGATGTAAACTCGAATTAGGCCTGACTATCAACGCGCGAGCTTTTCCCTTGCGTGCGCTCAAGCGATATTCCATGCCCTATCCAAACTTGCGGCGAAACCGCGCTTAACACGCGCACGTACCTCCTACCGCTGCTCCTGTTCGCCCTTTTACTTACATACATACGGATATAGTAACAGTGACGAAGTGAATTTTACGTGTTCGTGAAAAGTAAAAGTCTGTCGGCATTAACGGAAAAATTGAAAATATTTTTAAGTGAAATGCATTGTTCCGCTAACATATATGTGTTCTTACATTATTTCTTCACGTTTCTCAAATGCTAGAATTTAAGTAGTGGGATACCAGTTTTTGTATTCTTAAACAAAATCACCAATATATTCAACCATTCATCAAAAAAAGATTTAAAACAAATGATGTAGGTAACTTATCCAATCAATATTAGAGTGCTCGAAAATTTTATACTGTCTAGATACCAGATGACAGTTACTATCAACAGAAATTTTAAAGAAAGCTACATTAAGATATATAAGTATTTTTAAAGCCTTTTATCTGTTGAACGTAAATTTTAAGAAGCAATTTTTAGAGCTCTATTTTTTTCTAGAATATCTAAATGGAATTGATTTTTGAAGAATTTTTCCAGAATAATTAGATTATTTGAATATACATATATAGTTGAATATGTAATAAGTGGCATTCGTAAATATATGCATAATAGTGCTCCATTTTCATGTTATAATATGAATATTTTTAACCTAACCAATATAAGTTTCTAAAAATGCCAATTTTCTAAATGCAAATAAACATAACTGGTTTGATAGAGAAATACGATTGTATATTTCTATTAACAGTTACCAGTGAGTTGACACTGAAATTGCGACAACCTGTTCTCGATACTTTAAAATTTCTCTAAATGATAACTGTTTAAAATTTTATTTGAGTCTCTTAAACAAGTCTATACCGTTATGATCAAACAACGTCTAGAAGAGGCAAAAAAAGAAAAGAGAAACGTTCATAAAAACACATACTTGTAATGAAATCTTTTAAAATTTTTATCACATTCAGAATTTATGGCAACGATCACGTTTCGCTTATTTGTATGCTTTATTTATGCAAATATCGCGATCTGAGTTTACTAGCAATTTATGTCGCGGATAATAAACGAGAGTGTACGACACGGGCGAGAGAATGCAAAGCCAGAGAAAAGGGAGATTTCTAATTGTCACACGAGCGCGCATGATCGTCGCACCGTCCCGCGTGCCCCGAAAATAAATATGTCAGCTGGATCGTATCTCCGCGACCGTACGATATTATTCCTGGCGTTTGAACGCAATTATATGCATCTTATTGGAGGCGTCGGGGAGCACTTCGATGCGCGTAATCGCTCGATCTGCCTCGCCACTCGGTCCGTCCGCGCCCCACGACGACCACTTTGCATTCGCTGCGCAGAAAGGGAGAGAAGGAGAGAGAGGATGGGAAATCGCGGATGAGAGAACGCGACGAACGAGTGAAACGGCACGACTGGAAAAATAGCGAGCGAGTTGTAAATTCTGAAAAACCCAGGTAAAAACCCCGGCAATCTAACGATCTGACGATGGACTGCGAGTAACGGTAGATCATGTCGCTAATAAAATCCCTTTCGCGTGCTATAATTGTTCATTAATTAAAGACGCACCTCATTCTTCGGAATAAACGTTCGAGCACCCCAATTAACGGTGTAGTGGATGAAATTTATTACTATCAGCGCCTCTTGCTTCACACACTTGCGGCGATTGTAACAGTGATTGAGAACGATATCGCATTTTACAAGAAGTTATTTGAAATTATCATCGCGCGCGATGATAATTGATTTTGCTTGTGCGTCGTTTGTTTCGACCGGGCTTATCAGCGAGAGGTTTATATTTCAAAATTACACACATCCGGGTGTTCGGCGCTAGCGGAATTCTGCGGTCTCGAGGGGTGTGTTGGGCGGAGACGAGCGTGGCACCTGTACAGGTGTGCGAGAGACCGCGCTTCCTCGGCACCGTGCCGGTGTCGGTGTAACAGCCGCGGATGCGTGTCTGCGTGTGAACGGGGCCTCGTATAATATCCGAGGCGTTAGGGCGTCCGATGGTACACCAGTGTCGGTATGTCGCCTGGGCGTGGGCGTGCGTTTTATATTCATCGCGAGGGTATCATTTTCACGGGAAGTTTGAAAAAAACTGTGCGCGCGCGTGCACACAGACGAATAAATAATGTCGCGGCGTTAAACTCTTATCCGAGGTCGCCGGCCGGTGCGCATAAATAAGACTTGCGTGTAGGTACACTGTCTTTTCCCGTTCTCCTTGTCTCCTTCCCTCGTTTGCCGGATTGATTCTCTCCGTCGGATTCTCGCCTTCGTCTCGCGTATTACCATAGCCCACATAAAGATAATTGTTTGGAAGGTGTAAAAATATCATCGCTACGTAACTTCCAAGTTGTAATAAAGAATAAAGAGTAAACGAGTTCAGAAAAAGCGTTTCGAAAAATTCTAATGACTCAAAAAACGTTCTAATCAATGTACAGAGATAATAAAACTCTTTCGCTCTTGTTCTTTATTATGGTTGAAATTGTTTCTTCCATTTTCAATAGAATATAATTAGAAAGGAATTCTTCATTCTATAAATTCCATATAAATACCTGTGGAACCATCGTTTCTTTTTCTTTGTTTCCTCCGCTCGTCCTTGTTATACATTTGACGAAAATTAGAATAGCATACGTTGTAACTGGTATCTATTTCTGATCCCTGAATGTCGGAGAAAATAATCTGCCGGAGAAATTGTCCACCTTTCCGAATAAATATGTCAGGGCGGAAAGCCTTCTAGATCATTCGTTGAACGAATACCTAACTCCTTACAGCCAAAATGCCATGAGAATGTGTTCCTGTTTTTAGAGTGCAAGCCGGGTTTTCACAAGGGATACCCAGATTTATGACGGCCTGGTCTCTCAACCTCGCCTTATTTTTAACCTTTCGCCCACTAACGAACCTTATCTCTCGACTGCATTTCTCTGAACAGTCGTGATAGACAAAAGAAAAACGTCTTGTTCGTAGACCCCATAACTTAAGGATCTGCCTGATCTCCGCCCGACCATTATGTCTGAAATTTTTACATCTTGTCTTATCTTTGCATGATACCGAAGGATATAAAGTAAAAAAAAAATAAAAGAACGTCGTTATGCATTTCGTGTTGAATGATCGACTTCGCTGGGAGATGAGAAGATTCGACTATAACAGATTTTTGCCTAAGCAAATATTATACAAGATTAATTATGAATCATAAGTTTATTGTCGTAGGGAATAAAGTTAAAGTATATAAAATATATTTGACAAAATATATTTTTAACGTACACAATAAAATAATATTAAAATAATTATAAAAAATCTTTACTTAATTATTTATTAGAGCAGTGGAGTACACAAAAGTTAATGTACAAAATATATTAT
>VBVR01005140.1:0-12797 GCA_011638315.1 Tetramorium parvispinum | reverse complement strand
ATACGAACAACATACATCTATATATATATATATATATATATATATATATAGATACTTAAGTCATTCCGAGGGAAGATGGTGTCAACGCCACCTTTCTCCGTATCGGCTTGGGAAAATTAATACGGCCCGACAATGTAGCAATCAACACGCGAATGATGAATGTGCTGCATCATAAAAGTATTATATCGAGAGCTTTTTCACCGATCCACTTTTTTTGTCATTATTAACGTAAAAGCCGGATGATTCGTTTTCCGATCAATTTAATACGCAAAAATGTTCCGAAACGCTTGCGCAGTCGCCATCACGTGTTGTTACTCATCCATCAATGTTGAAAAGGAAATTTAATTGTAAAAATTAACACCTTCGTGTACTGCCGTTATTTCGAGGTGTCGTCGCTGAAAATCGAGGGAGGAGAAATATTTCCGCGACAACGCGACAATGGAAATTTATACGCGAATGATCAATAACGCGTTACAGAAATAATATATTGTCTCGGAGATTACACGTGGGACGCGTTTAGGGGGTGATCAACTGTAAAAATAATAGGAAAAAAAAACAAATACATTTGCTCGTTGACGTATATAGTATTCTAGAACGAGATATAAGTGACTAGTGGTAAACAACTCGTAAATAATATAGATTCGCGCGGAGGCAACATGCTTAGATCTTTATGTGAAATATATGGGGATCCGAAAAACACACTTCCCATGTCGTAAACCATTTGGAGCTATTCGCCTGTCACACTTCTCGCGAATCCGGTTGTGCCGTGTGAGTCATTCTCTACCCGGTGCGACCACAGAAGAGCGCGGCTGCGGCCGACTTCTTTTGACTTCAGCAGGCATACACACGCACACATATATACATGGATCGGCCAGCTGCAGAAGGTACGAAGTATGCGATCTATTCGATACGTATTCAAAGCATTCGTCGGACTTTCGGGACGTCCATTCATCTTCCGTCGGATCTTGGATCGCCGGCGGATTTGTCTATTTCGCTGCGCGATGCGGGATTCCATCGCTCGGCAAAAAACGCTCCAACTTCATCCGCTTACTCGTGTTCAGACGAAGATCACCGTAGAGAAAAAAAAAAAAAAGAAAACGAAGTGAAGTGCACGGCGGCGTTTGGATTCCGACTACCCTGTTCCCTACATCTGACAAACAAAAAAGAAACGATGTGAAGAATCCACCTGAAAGTGTCGGTTTTGACATACCTATGTCATTGTAATCGGAAAAATAAACCACGATTACTCTTCCTCCGTGATTCCTCTGGTCAAAATATCCCACTGATTTACAACTAAATTTATAACTTTTGAATAAGAAGAAATTAAAGACGCATATTTTTTACTCTCTCCTTTATTTGTTTTTGTTAAATGATCACTTACGATATAATATAGCGGTATATATAATTCTACCATTTAAAGGTGCCGAATCGAATGTACCCGTATCCCCCTCCCCCCATTATTGTCATTCCGTTTTCATTATTCGTTCTTCTCTTTTTTTCATTATTTCGCTTGCTTTTTTACAACGCTTATATGTAGTAAGCTGGAACCGAGAAGTGAAATAAATGGCGTAACGCGCCAAGCTCGCGGCATAAAATACGATAAAGAAGAATCTGTGTAATCTTGTACAAAGGCAATGTTTTTTTTCTTAAATAAGACCTACTTAAGGATCTCCATTACTTCACAACATACACGAGTATAAAACCGGCTGAATTTATATGCGCGTGTGTTTAACTTATCGCGAAAGCCGCTCATATTCCGCATTTTTGGGAGGCTTCTCCCACCCTTTTTTTTCCTCGTCCTCCCTCCACCCCCGCTCTCCTCTCTCTCCTCCCGAAAGAATAAGTTTACGGACGTAGTTTCTTCCGCTTCTCAGGTGCGGTCTTATCGTGGAACAAGTTCTCGTGTTTTATCGTACGTGTATCCGGCTTTTAATCGGCGCCGCCGCCGACGATGCCTCTCCTCCCTCCCCTGTCGCATCCCTTTCCCTGCGATCGTTATCGCGATATTTATACGGCGAATTAAGATATTCGCCCGAGTCGGGCACAAGTCGACTAAGAGTCGACGACACAGTTATCTCTCTTGGGTAGGCGGCCCGCGAAGTGATTTAAACCTCGTGCAAGAAACGTTTCGTTCGGTGTCATCTCTTTCCGAACTTGTTTAATTTTCAGCGTTCGACTTTCCCTTCCCTTTGTTCTTCTGGGATTCTTATTCATCGCCAATATCCAACCACGGCTAGATTATGACGTCAGAAGCGCGCAGATCATCGCGCGGTCTTCGCGCGGTCTTCGCGAGTTTCCTCTCGTGCGAGATCGCTCTCCTCTCGTCGTCAGTGAAACCACTTTCGAAACTTTATAAAGCGGACGCCCTTCGAAGCGCGGTATTGCCGGTAGAACTGTGAATAATGACGGCAGCTGAAAGACCCCCTTGAAATCCTGAATAACTTCTAAACTATCCGTCTCCGCATTCCCCGACCTTGCGGTGAGACTACTTATTTTAGCAACTTTCATTGTAAAATAATCGAATGTATCCTTTCTCTTGTCGAAGGACTAAAACTTAAATTACAACTTACTAAATTACTACTTATCGCATAATAATAAAATAATCTTTCAATTAAATTTCCGTTATGTGTGGCTTTTATCCTTAGCCCTTTAACGCTAGAATACATTAAATACGTCTGACAATTTATTAAGTATTGTATTCTGTACAGTTAATTAGAACCTAGAAAAATCGTTAAGTAGAAAAATCCTGCAGGTTTTGGAAATTAAAAGAAAAAAAGGCTTGATCGTCGGGATCAGGTCTGATAGTTCGCGAAATAATCGACGTGTCGGTATAGTCAACTATCATATCTCGACTTCCGCCCGACAGTAGATATAACGACGAGAATATTACTTACGATTCTCGCAACGTTCACACGAATAACTTCCTCCTCGAGGAAAGAATCACTCTGGTTTCATAAAACGGTCTTATAAAATGCGGCAGCACGACGAAATATGATAGCCGCCGTCGTGACTGCTACAATCCGAGACCCGCGACGTTCCCGACTGCAATTTCCACGTGTCTCTACTGTAGATTGATGCTATACGCGGCAGAAGTAATAGTTAACGTGTGGAATTTACGGCGTCTTTCATGAGATTGCTTAACCGAACCGAAAAAATGCCTCTTCAACAACCGACCGTCCCCATTCACGGACGTTAAGTTCCAAGAACTGTCCGCGCGCGATTTTCCTCGTTGCTGACGTCGTAATCCGAAATGGACGGTGTAAGTATCCCGGCATTGCCGGAGGAGCGAGGAGCGCGCGGGGCCGAGCAGAAAAACGAAAGGCTCGACAAAGGGTGGCGAGGGAAGGGTAAATGAGAGAAACGAATCAAACTCCAGGGTCGGGAGTCTACGTGATTTGAAATCAAGCCATTAAACTTTACCGTCATTCGGAGCCGACTTTTTTTCTCTCGACGTTAAACGTAAGAAGCATTAACGATCTTGTCGTTATAAATCTAGCGGAAAATTTCTCGTTAATTAAATTTCGTAAATTGGCATAACAAGCGTTACTTTTAGTCTAATTTCCAGTAAAATCGCGGTGCAGAATTTCGCGGAGATAGATTTGTCATTTGAAGGTTAAACGCGAGGTGTTACTTAATGAAAATTAAAAGATGGCGAGGAAGAGCAGCTCAGGATGCGCACTGTGCAAAAGCATCCTCGAACGTGTCAAAGAACACGTCTTGTCTTTAACAGCCTGTTTTAGAATCACTTTGTATGCAAATTAGTCTAATAAAACTTAAGCTCTCAATTTGTCAAAGAACTTTGCGTTATGAGGCCCAAAATTATACTCAACTTTGATCAAAATTACTTAGTTCAGAATTATACTTTATGCCGAGTAGAGAAACAGAGATATATCGAAGTTCCCTGGTTGCTTTTTTTAGTAAACGGAACTCAGCTCAGGAATAAATTCTCGAATATATCGTTTATGTGTAAGTTTGCCTAGCCTCTAATTAGCGAGCACACTTGAGCACCTTTGGTGGCAATTCAAAGAGAGAACCAGCTTGATTTACTGTAATTAGATATGGAACTTTGAGATAGAGAAGCGTTTATATATGAAATATTACAAACTAGTATTTGCACCATATTACAACATCTTGCGCTGTAGGATTATCATGTAACATCTAACGATATTCGATACAACATGTAACGATATAACACGTTGCAGATAATCCAAACTGGTTTTTACGAAAAATTAAAATTGAATTTCTCTCTTATTTTTTCTGAAAAGTCCCGATTTGTCACGATAGAGAACACTCGGGTATTCAGATATTGATGTTGGTAAAGATCATGACGATTGATATAAACACGCTTTTATTTAAATTCCAACGTCATACATATATATGCCTGAGTTAATTAACCAGATCTCTACTTGAGATATAATACAGTGTAGTCATTATGAAATATGATAATAATTACATTGTACGCGCATACGTATAAGGGATGCGGATTATAGACGCACAATGAAAATTATTACGCGTAACGGAAATGAAAACCCCAGAATGTATTGTTAACGTATGTATGTTTAAAGTAAAATGATATGCATTCATAACTTTGACATCATTTTCGACGTGACGCGTTTCTGCAATATAGCTACGTGTCACTAGCAATTTTAGCCGCGGCATTTAATTAAAACTGGTCGATGGCGACACTAAACTATTATAATTACATCAGTCATATCGCACGTGTAATTAGATATGATTAATTATATCACGAAATTCCTTGTTTCCCTAAATTTAATTATTATTTTTTTAATTTTATCCAACGTTGAATATTTGCAAAGAAATTTCCGCTTTTATTTTTTAATCAAATTATTTACTTTTTATCATTTATCAATTATCGCTTCATTATACAGAATTAATTGAAGATAATAACTATTTTTTATTTAAATATATCGCTTATTTGAAATTATCAAGGAAATATTCAGTTGCAAAATGCCAGTCAAAAGGATCGTACAGAAATTATATCGAGCGCAGTTGTGCTTTAGTATTAATTTGCGAATTAGTTTAGAACTCGACGTCGCGTTTTTATGTAACATTAATTAGAGAATACGCTCAAATATCCTCTCAAGCAACCTATGCAAATTTTCCTAATTAAATTAAATGTAATTGTGTATACATATATGTATATATGAATGTATAGCGTAGTTGTTATATATTTTATAACAACATATTTACATAAAAAGAAATAAGAAAAGTGCATACGAAATGTATTTGAAGTGTGTGCTTCATTTTATATATTTTAAGCGTGACATTTCTAAAATGTACTTGAATTTATTGAAGTGACAATCTTATTCATTCGTTTTTCGATTTCTTGTAGGAACAGATCGAAATTACACCATGCTAAACGTTACGTTTCGACTTTTGTTCGACAGATAATTACGGCGTGCGATGACGACGCAATTATGAAGGCCAAAATGTACTTCGTTTTCAATAAGAAGGTGCTGTGAAGATATTCTGAAGGCGTCAGCCGTGTGGTCAGCCCTTCCGTGTTGTACGCAACCCTTGTGGAAACTCGCTCGACCTCAAGACTTCTGATTCTTCCGAGAAAGGAAACACCCCCGCGTGTTTGAAACCGGGTTACCCGGAGCCCGCACGGGGGAGGGAGACTCGGGAGAGGGTTCACGCGAGCCTGGACGAACGCGGACGATCGATCGATTACCTCCTTGAGGGAGGAAGGGGAGGAGGCGGGGGAGAAGGACAAGAGTGCGGAATATCCCAGAGTGTTTTTCTCGTGGGGGAACCGCGTTGCTTTTAATCTGCAGGTACGGTAGAAGAATTTTGTGTGTGTGTGTGCATGTATATGAATGGTATTCATTTAAAATAGAACGGAATATAAATCTACCCGGGTTTCACGTCTGCTTGGATTAACGAAATAGCGTTTTAGCCATCCAATTTTAATTAAAGTAAAAAAACAAAATAATAAAGAGTTTTTGATATAATTCCAAACGAGAGAAAGGAAACGTTTTCTTTTTACGTGCACTACTACTTACTCGGATATATTTCATTATTAATCTTGGAAATTGGAAAACACAGAGGAGTAGCACTATACATTCCTTCTAATACTTTATGAGTTGCTTAAGCATTTAATTTCAATATAGGATTCGTGGGTTAAAAGGGTCAATTACTGCAGAACTCACAAACATTTTATTCGTTCATTTCTTTTCACACGATGTAACTTTGATCGCAATAAACGACTAATGTTCTAGCTCTCGGTATTTCTTTTTTTTAATCGTGAAAAATAAAAATGGTAGCGGGACAAAGGTCTAATAATTGCAGTTACAGTTTCGAGTAGCGTTTCTCTTTTAAACTGAATAGGAAACTACGATTCGTTTTGCAGTCCACTAATTAGCGCCTTTGAGAAGCCTAAGAAAAGGTCAAACAATCGGACTGTGGCGATCGAGGCTGTGGGGAGGAAAAAGCGGACGGAGGAGGAGAGTAGGGACGAGTTGACGGGGTCGACTATCAATCGTCGATCAATCAAAGAAAACGAAAGTGGTAGTCAGGGCGGCACGTGGGGATAAGGTCGGGAACGTTTAACGGGAGGCTTTCAAGCGCGCGGTGTTCAATGAGACAAGGAGATGAAGACGAGGAAGTCGCTGCTGCCGATTGTTCTGTTGTGCGTCATGGTAGTGGGCCTGGCGCTCTGCCAGGAGAAAAGGTGGCCGAAAGCGGCCACGAAGCACCGGGATAAAAGCACTAAGGGCAAGTACGATCCTGATTACGTGGACAGGACGAGGGAGGAAGACTCCGCGGAGTTTTACTACGATCGCAACTTGGCGGTCAACGGCTACTACAACTCGAAATCTTTCGACACCTTGGCCACCAACAGAAGCAACAGAGCGATCGATGATTCCAGGTATGTCGTCAAAAAATCCAGAGATACATGAATTTCTCGATACTTTTCTTTTTTCTATAAATATATTTATAAAGATACTTTGATATTCTTATAAATTTGACATTTCACGTTCAAACACTAATGAATGTGCTATATAAATGTTGAATACTATTTGATATTCCTACAAATGCTTGTACTATAAATGCAGTCCTTTTAAATGTGTAATATATATATATATACATATATTGCTGAAGCTTGTTGACGAGAAATTCTAGGAAAGAGTGGAGCTTATTGGGAGATCGATTGAATAAACCATTTTACTTATGAACGAACCACTTGAGCCTTTATGTAAACTGAACTTTTGCGCGCATTTACCCAGTATATCAGCAAATTCTTTCGTAATTGGAGAGGTACGTGATATCCGTCCGCAAATTTTCGAAACGCGGAAGGCGCCCACGTATGCGGAAATTGCTTGATCGCCTCGTCGAAACGCGTTTCAGCCGGTGGATTTTAGGTGTAACCGCCGCGCTCTTCAATATTTATTTGAATATAACTACTAAGTGATTTTATTTTCACCAATTAGTCCCCTCAACAAATTGGTTATCACGAGTATCGCCGACCGGGATTGCGACGTCTCTGCGCGCCGCCGCTGTTGAAACTCCCTTTGATCTTCTTAGAGTTATTAGCGGCTTTTAAATGCCTTGCTAATTTTACTTTGTTGAACGAATAATTCTTACTATTCCGTACAAAGGGTATCATTTAAATGCAAGTGGCCCTTTTTACTCTGTGGAACGTATTTCTATTTGAATCTCTTCTGAATAGCAGTACACTTGAATGCTTAACAATTTAGCGAAAAATAAAATGCATGTATTTCATTTTATCGTTAAATGGAGATTGCAATTTATATCGAATTAAATGAATAAAGTTATTGAAAAAGATTAATTTTTGATGATAATTTCATGGAACACTTCCATCGAACATTTTAACGATTTGGCATTTGTTCGGATTCCCGAAAACTCGTCAAATACTCGTGAAAAAAGAAAAATCAAAGAGAGGATTGATAAATTTGTATTGACAAACTCTATTTGAATTCTCTAGGAGAGAAAAAAAGTAAAAGAGCTCTCCCACTTTGAAAGAATTCCATCAACATCTGTCCAACAGTCGAATTGTAAAACGAATTAATGACAAATTTGATTGTTTCAGATCTACGGATGGCGGATCTAAAAACGATCAGCAGTCTAGTCAATCGTCGAATCTGTCCAAATCGCACGCGAAATCGAGCGAGGAGGTAGGACGAGAGAAAGGACGAAGATACAAGAACATGACAATCGGGGACGGCATCTGTCAGAGTATAGATATCAGGAACGACGTTGACAATTTTAAAATACTGAAAGAGTGCCGTGTGATCGAGGGCTTCCTGCAAATTGTACTGATTGAGAACAACACCGAGGCGGATTTCGAGAATGTTACTTTCCCGGAACTGAGAGAAATTACCGGCTATTTTCTTTTGTATCGCGTGGACGGCCTGAAGAGCCTCAACAAACTCTTCCCGAATCTTGAGGTCATCAGAGGCGATATACTCCTCACGGACTACGCCTTTATGATTTACGAGATGAAGAACTTGCAGGAGGTAAGAGTCATTCGAGCTTTGATTCTTTCGCTTTTCCTTCTTGCTTCTTCAACTTCTTATTTCTTAACTCCGCTGCCTTATCTTTACGGTCTATATTCTCGAATAATAAAGTAAAAATCTCCCAAGCGGGATTTTAATTGGGTCATAACGGTCTGTGCATAATTTTAACGTTATCTCGAAGATATTAACTTTCATTATAACTACTAATTATAAGAGATGAAGATAAATTTTATATTTATCGGACTTAATATGTATCGAGTTGTTCAATAAAAAGAAATATAAAAGATATAGAGAGATCAATAATAATTGTTCTTCAGTTTATCGAACCCAATGTCGACATGTTAAGACAAGCGATATTGTACCGAGTGCAGCTTTCGTACCGTGCGAACGCTGAAAAGGATTTTTATCCGCGCGCACATGACGATCGTCACGTACAATCCATATCGTTCATTCCCACGCCGAATCAAGTCGAGTCTTGGTTTAAAAGTATATGGCCCAGTCTGCCGTCTAGGACCCGGTCAAATGTTCGGGTCAAGTGATATTAATCAGTCAATCAAATTAACCGACCGTTCGACCTTTGACTCTTAATTCCACGGTTAATCCTGCGAAACATTTTCGCAGATTGGCCTCACCAGCCTGACACAGATATCCCGGGGTGGTGTACGCATAGAAAAGAATCCCGCTCTCTGTTTCACGAATACCGTGAATTGGAGTCTCATCGTCCTGGCCGGCGAGAACTTTATCAAGGATAACGGAAACGAAAAGAGTTGCCCCCATACGAAAGGTGATAGACACAAGTCTTAATTCCAAATATAACAAAGATATAAACGTGCAGTTAAACATTATTTCTCAGAAAATTAAACAAGTGATTGCAACGAAAAAATATTGTTCCTTAAAAAAAATAATAATACTTCACAGGATGCTCCCAATGTCCTGGCAGTTATTGCTGGACTACCCAACATTGCCAGAAATTAGAGAGATCAAAATGCCACGAACAATGTCTCGGAGAATGTTACGGACCAAGCGATACTGAATGTTACGTGTGCAAGCATTACCGGCACGACGGAAGATGCATTGAGAGCTGTCCACCCAATTTGTGAGTAACTTTTGTGAGATGCATATAATATGGGAAAAAAAAATTAAATTTATTACTATACGTCTCTTTTATACTGGTACATGAATATAACATAAATAATGCAAAACTGTAATTAAAAATTAAAATTATAATTACTTTATTTAAATTATGTAGATTATCCCGAGGGGTTTATGAATTTTTTATCGAGTTTTTAATAAGCCAGAGTTTTTTTTTCGTAGCAATTTGCTTAAGAAGATTGTTATTTTTGCAAATGTATGCTTTATGTTTAATTTTAAATATCTTATTAAAAAATTAAAGTTGTGTCAAAATAAATTTGATTTGAAATTAAAGTTTTTGAAATATTTGAGGCTAAAAATTGAGGAATTTTAGAAAGAGAAATAATGTGGAAAATTTCAAGTTTAATGTGACGCCTTGTATAAAATATCTCGCGAAATATAATATTACACATTATATTTCAGACGTGTCACCGTCGCACTCAAAATTCTCACAGCATGTTAGTTCTAGAGTATCAGATAATAAACATGCTGCATTCTATCCGTTGGTAGGAAGATCTCCTGTTCTACTGTAACAATGGTTTATCTGTTCGCAGATACGCATATCTCTCAAGACGGTGCATCAGCAAAGACGAATGTCAAAATATGAATCATATCAGAAGAGTTTCTAAAACGGAGGATGTACAGACATGGCGACCTTTCAATAACTCCTGTGTCACTCAATGTCCTGACGGCTTCGAGGATTACGTCGACGACAAAAATGTACGATAGTTTCTTGCATTTCACTACTACATATACATATGTCTATATCTCTAGCGATTCTTTTTTCTTTATTCTCTTATTTTGTATTACAGGTAACAGCTTGTCGGGTGTGCACAGGACAGTGCCGCAAAATTGGAAACGGTGCTATTATACGCCACATTTCGGACGCTCAGAGTTTTCGTGGTATAACGATAGTGAAGGGGGCTTTGGAGTTTCAAATCAGAAATGGAAATCCAAATATAATGAATGAATTGGCGGACGCGTTCGGTTTAATCGAGGAGATAACCGAATATCTGAAGATAACGCATTCTTTTCCGATCACGTCATTGAGTTTCTTCAAGAAACTCAAAGTGATCAAAGGTGAAAATTTAGACATCAACAATGCGAGTTTGGTGGTTCTGGATAATCCAAACCTTTCCTCCCTTTTCCCGCTATCCCAAAAGATAACGATAGAGAACGGCAGGCTGTTCTTTCACTACAATCCTAAGCTCTGTTTGTCTAAAATACAACAGTTCGGTAAAATAGTAAATATCACGAACTTTACGGATCTCGAGGTTCAACCGGAATCAAACGGTGACAAAGTTGCTTGCAATATCGTTAACATAAATATCACGGTAACAGAGTGGCATGCGGATTACGTGAATCTGAGCTGGGACAGCTATAAGCCGCCGGAGGGCCAACAACTTCTCTATTACTTGCTAAATTATATAGAGACCGAGAACAAAGACATAACGTACGAATCGAACGCTTGCGGTAATAACACCTGGGAGATCGTGGAAGTCGGTATTCCGTTCGGAAACTCGCCTGTTTCGACAAGCATCAAGAATTTGAAACCGTACACTGAATATGCCGCCTATGTGAAAACGTTCACGGCAAGGAACAAGAATTCTTTAAATTCTTTCGTAACTCCGGTGGGACAATCAGAGATCATCTTCTTCAAGACGAAGAGCACGATACCGTCGGTACCGACGAATGTGAGTTCGACCGCGATAAGCGAAAGCGAAATTCTACTCAAATGGAGCCCGCCGGTGTATCCGAACGGACCTATAGGCTATTACATTATCTCCAGTACGATTCGACAGAATGAAGCGGAACTGGTCGCCTCGCGGGATTACTGTGTCGATGCTTTGGTCAACGAAGCTAAGAAAAAGAAGAAGATACACGAGGTGACAATTACAACGTCGCCGATCGGTATCTCTGATCCTAAATCCTGTTGTTACAAGAACACGGAGACTTCGAAACAGTTCGAGATATTCTGTCATCAGAATATGACCATCAGTCACTTGTCGTCCGGCTGGAAGGATTATTGTGTCTTTAATAGTTACAATTCGCCGGAGAACAAGTTTTATGACATTACAAACAGTTTATCCACCACAACAGAGCAGAAAACTGGGATAGACGTTTCGGCTGATAGCAGCAACACGGGCAGCCATCCAAAGGATGAGATATACATGTACAATGTCAGTGCGCAAAATACTACGTATATCTTGAAGAATCTGCGCCACTATTCTTTGTACACCATCACGATTGCCGCCTGCGGCGTCAAGAACAGCGACGTACCGATGTGCTCGACCATTCAATATACGAATGTCCGGACGCTGAAGCGACCGAATGCCGACGATATTCATAATGTCAAGGTTAACGTGATTAATGATACGATCGTCGAAATCACCTGGGAATCGGTCAAGAATCCAAACGCGTTCACCGTCTCGTACACTATTGAGTACACGAATCTGGACGTGAAGGATGCGAAGAAGAGCACCGAATGCATACCGACCATCGGTCGCAGGGAGAAGAATATCAAGCATTACATCAGAAACCTCAGTCCGGGTAGGTACAGCCTGAAAATACGCTCCACGTCGCTAGCGGGTGATGGTGCCTTCAGCAACATAGTCTACTTCTCAATCGGTGTATCGGATAACAGTCGAATAATGCTGGCGACGCTGTTAACTCTAGTTGCACTAGTCATCATCGTGACTATGATAATGCTCCTCATCAGGAGCCATCAGAAGAAGCGGACACAGGAACGATTGATAGCCAGCGTGAATCCAGATTATATCGAAACTAAGTACGTCGTCGATAGCTGGGAAGTGCCTAGAGAGAACGTCGAGATTCTAGAAGAACTCGGCCTAGGTAACTTTGGCATGGTGTACCGAGGATACCTCGACGGCACCGGGCAAGTAGCCATCAAAACGATCTCCGAAACCGCCAGCCAGCGAGAAAAGAACGAATTCCTGAACGAGGCCTCGGTCATGAAGAACTTTTCGACATGGCATATCATCAAGTTGCTAGGCGTAGTCTCCATGGGCAATCCTCCATTCGTCATCATGGAGCTCATGGAGAACGGTGACCTGAAGACGTATCTGCGTAGGATACGCGACACCCAGATGGTGCCGAACGCATCCAGGATAATGCGAATGGCCGCGGAAATCGCCGACGGCATGG
>VBVR01005139.1:0-12798 GCA_011638315.1 Tetramorium parvispinum | reverse complement strand
CTCTCAAATATAATTTTAAAATAAATAAAAGTTTTACATCATATTTTTCATCTCAATATTTTAAATAATTTTCAAAATATAGAAAATGTAAAAATAATAAATATAAATAAAATACTAAATTATTCAAGTGTCTGCTATTATAAACATTTGGTTACTTTCAATATATATAAACGATTTAAATGTAATATTTAATTTAAATTATAAATCGACTTTCAAGACACTTAATTCATTAATGAGAAACAGCTGAGACGCGTCCGTAACAATTGGATCGTTTAACCCGCTTTTATTGGAGGGTTACGCGAGTAGAAAACTCGCCAAAGAATGATCGCGTTTTATAGATCGGTCGTAGAATCGTATCTCGACGCTACGGATTGCATGGATAAAAAATGCATATCTGAGCACATCCTCGCAAAGTACGTTTGTTTTTTTTTTTATCCAAAGTGAACGAGCAGCCGGATACTTGGCGCAATTAATCTCGTTCGAGAGCAACAAGAAGCACTTAGCGAAGAACTAGATCGTCACCTAATTCGACTGGGATTTCTATTTTCGTCTTGAGAGAAGCGGTACTAACTCCATCACCTCGAGCTCAGTCGTCTCTTCAACTCGTCGCGTCGGATATGCCCACTAGTGACCGAGATCATGACAAGATCGCCACGATAACCGGTGAGAGTCCGAAGCCCTTCTTGCGTAACACCCGGTAGTGTTAACCCAATATACTTCAAAGTCGAAGTAATTCTGCATAGTGAGTTAACGAAGTGGTGTACATACAGGAACAAATGAGAATCAACCTACGAGTTCCTACCCAGATTACCGAACAGTGAGATATTAAGAGAAAATATAATTTTACTCATTAGTCTTCTAACAAGTCTACTTCTGTGTATAAGTGTAAATTTTGTACATATATAGATTTCTATGCTCGTCTGTGATTAACATATTGCATTGCGGAAATGCAGATATAATTATCATAAATTGTGTATGTATTATGCATGAATTTTAAACGAGTTTCATATCTTATAAGTATCTAAATACAAGCAACATTTTGTTTAGTATCTATTTTCTCAACGTATCTATCAGATAAGTTACGTTTTCGCTGGAAACTCTATGGCAGCGTATCGTAATTATATTTTATAAGAAACTGATGAATATACGATCCTTTTTTGTCTTATTCCTTTGTCTTATTTGTAAATGGCTCCTACTGCACGTAAATATCTCTATACCTAAATTCTTTCATATATTTTAACTGCGTCGTTTGTTACATAACTCACAATGTAGATATGAATCCTCGTTTCGCAAAGTCACTCGCTTTTTGTTTTTCAGACAGCATTAATGAACCCGTCGATTTCGACAGAGCCATTTCCACGACCGGTAAGATCTCTTAGCGTCATTTCAAAAACATAACGATTTTAACTACGATTTTTATTTTATTTCTCTGTTTCAGGCTATGGGCTATTTAATGTACTGCTGTTATTGGCCGTGCTGCCAATCGCATGGACCGCCGTTTTTGACACTACTTCCGCTGCGTTCATCTTGGCATCGGCCGAATGCGATCTCAAGCTCACGTTCTTTCGCAAAGGCGTACTTGTTGCATTTCCTTACGTAGGTACGGAAGTTAAATTAGGCTCAATTGAAAAAATAATTAAAAATTCTTTTAAAAAAATCAAGTGTTAATATTATTAGAGATTCTCTGTTATAATTAGTGTAATTATAATTAATCTAAGTGATTTATAATTTTATATTTCTATTAAAATATTATTTTATAAAATATTTTCTTATTTTACTTTAATTTATATTAAATATTGCGGTCTCACTGATTTTTTTATAGCTATGACAACGACTGCTTTTATATGGGACTACATAACGCCTTACATAAGTATGAAAATGTTGTTCATCTTTGCATTATTATGCGATTCAATTTTGAACATTGTGAGCAGTGGTGTACAATCATACTATATATTTCTACTAGTCAAATTTATCAGCGGAATTTTGTAAGTATATGATTCTTCAGAGGAAGATATCCTAAGAATTTTTTAAGTCTGTAGTTGGCACTTTAAAATGCGAATTTTTACAAAATTGATTATCCATAGTTATCTATAATTTGTCCACATGTGTCCATTAATAATCATTTTTCATCCACCTTGCAAAAAAATTAAAAATAAATGCCATATCAATTTTGTAAAAAGTCGTACTTTGAAATATCAACTTCACCGATCTAAATATTTTTCCAGAAATTTCTTAAAATACAACTATTTTATGATCATTTTACTTATTTTGAGAAAACATTTAATATTTATTTTAAATATTTTAACGAAGAATTATTTCTGGGATTTCTATTTGAGGAATTCTAATTAGTAAAATATTTAATATCTACATTTAATTTTAATTAACGAAATAATATTTTCTATATTAATCGAATTTTCTTTTCCTAAAAATCTCAAGAATAATTCGAACGCATCATTTTTTAGTCACTCAAGTTTATCATATAAACTTTATCCTTCGCAAATCTTACGCCTGATAAAATGTAACGTGCGCGTATCTATGATTTACAGTGTAGGCGGCCCGTTGGCGATGGTGATGACGTACCTAACGGAGTTCCATTCGGCGAGGTATAAGTCCCGCTTCACCACATGGACGGGATTTCTCTTCGCCGTGGCGAACATCATACCAGCAGGTAAACACGCGATCGCGCGATATATTATTTAATGTATCGTATTTATCAATAATAATTCGTTACTCGTAAGAGCAAATAAATGATGCGTGTAAAGATAAAAGCTATATCCGACAAAAAAGTTAAAAAAAAATGACCAAGAAATATGCAACAAAAAGAAATATGTATATGTATAGCTGTAAAATATATACATATACACTGTATACATAATAAACATCCACATAATCATAAGACTGTTCCGACTATCACTATTATCAGTATTGTGTCTACCATTTATTTTGCTTGCACTGTTAATCTGTCTAAACGTAACTATAATATTTTGAGGATGATTCATGTGAAAAGGATTCAGAAGCGATCTCATACAGCTCTTGTTGCCGAGGTTGGCGGAACTAGTTCGAAACTAGATTACGTGTCACTATCGCAACGTCCTGTGTGTAATAACCAGCAAACTTTACCTAACAACGCGTACGGTGAATCACATTGGCACCGAATAGTTCCGGCTGAATGCGCGAGTTATCGAGATTGCAAAACTTCGAGAAATAAATTAATTAATTATGGCTGAAGGACGAATTCTCTGTATAATATATAATATAACTCTCTGTATATCAGATACTTCCCATTGTCACTTATCATGAAGAAGACAACGCAAAAGATAGAAAAATTGAAAGATTGCTCCATACTTCCTAGAGAGAGAAAAAAAATTAATAAAGAGAACATGGATTTGTCCCAATAATTAAACGTACGATTCGACAGCTCTGGGCTTCTCTATATTACCGTTGGACTGGCACATCGACATCCTTGGTCAAGACTATGATTCTTGGCGTATATATCTACTGATCTGTTCAATACCACCCGTCGTCGGCCTCGTGACGGCGACCATGTTGCCGGAAAGCCCTAAGTATCTCATGGCAATTGGCAGATCAGATGCTGCCTTGAAATTACTTAGAAGGATGTATTGTATGAACACTAAGCAATCTGCGGATACGTTTCCGGTAAGTCAGATAACGCATAAGATTTAACTTTTTTATTTATATTTCTTATTTTTTTCTATACTTTTGATCCCTTTCAACTCAAATTATTCATTTTTATTAATCTTAAGAAATATGCTAAAACTTAATTTAAAAAGTTCAAAGTCTGAAACTTTTCAGTTTTTATTACCTTTGATATTTTTTAAATAAACATTACACACACACACACACACATATTGCTGCACTCGTTATTGACCGTTTTTTGACAGAATATAAAGCAAGATACCATTTTTGTTTCTAACTTGGGCAACAACAATATTGCATTATTCGGGCGTTAATTAACTTTTTACCGGCTTATCGAGCAAAACTCGTTATTTCGGGCTCTAACAAATGACCGGGAGATATCCTTCGCGACTTCATAGCGCCTCGGCTAGATACAAACGACACGTTTTATTTATGGCACGTCCGCAACGAAGAGAAAAAGAGCGAGAAAGCGGAGTAAAGCGGAAACGGAAGTAGAGAAAGGTGCAAATCGTATTTTCCAGGCGAATGAAGGCAGGGTCGGTACTGGGCGTTACTACACACACCCCAAGCGAATTTAAATTTTGCACCTCTTTTTATCGCGAAATCTTTGGACAATAAATCACTATTTCGTAGATCTATTTATTCAGATCTTGATAATGAAAACAATGATAAATTTATACCGTTCATGATTTATATATCATACATTATATACCTCTCCCTATCTTATGCTATATGTCTGTGCTTTCGTATTCTGTGCCACTCCTGCCACTGCATTTAGATAGCGGTGCACAAATCGGACGCATAATTCACTCGGTGAGCCGAGAAAAGGGCGCCTTTCATCGTCGCTCCCTTCTCGTTGCAGATAAAAGCGCTGTTCGTTCGGCAAAAGACGCAATTGGCGTGTCCCGTGCTCAAGGCGAGCCTCGAGAGGATGCGCGTCTCGTTGTATAACACGAAGCTACTACTGACGACGACGGCTCACCTGCCCGCCTTCTGCTTCGTAAGTTTCCTCCAATTTGGGAGTATGCTCGGGTAAGTTTGGATAAATCTCAGCACCATGGACGCTTTCCGATGCGATAATACTCGAAAGTGCAATGACGAACACTATTCGATTGCATAGATTTAATACGATGAGGCTGTGGGTGCCGCATCTCTTTATTATTCTCAACAACTTCGACGAGGAAAATTGGACACCGAAGGAAAGGCAACCGACTATGTGTGAGATGTTGGACCGTCACGCGGCTTTATCGGGCAGGCGGTACCTGAATTGCACGAACTTTGACGATATATGTTTCAGGGTTGGTAAAAATCGCATGATGCCAAGAGGCACTTTGTCGATAATCTAATTATCGTCAAATCAATATTAAAGCATCAATCTTGGGATCAAACCACAGTGTTTTTAATTAACGGATTTAATTAAACCGATCGTCGATTAACCGCAAACTACGAGCCTTATTAACAATTTCCTTTAATAGAATTTATGTAGTAGCAATTATAACGCGGTGCATTTCCAGTGGACTATCAATCCCGTGATTTACCAAAATTCCACCGTCATCGCATTGTCAGCCGTTTTATTCTCATTTCTCGCCGGATTCATAATGACTACCAAGCTTCGAAAGCAGATCATAATGCGTAAGATATTGCAACATTACATTTGAAACTTAAAAATATCATTTCCCTGTAAGCAATATTTTGTTAAAATATTTTAATTTTAAAGAAATTAATATAATATTAATATTCTCATATTAAAAATATCTTTTCCTTCTTTTCAAGAAAATGTCAATTTTTTTGGATATTTTTTTACACATTCTTGCCTCATAGCGTAGAAGTGGCTAAATGTTGTCTATGGGATGTGATTGTTCCGCAGGAATAATCCATAAATTAACGGGTACAACACCATTCTTGCAGTCACGGCTCTCCTGATATCGGTGGCAAGCAGTTTCGGAATAAATTGGGCGCAGTCTCCGCCGTATATGCTGACGCTGGCGTCGGCGGTTATCGTGACGACAAGAATAGCGGGTAATATCGTTACCGCGGTGAATGTCGACGTTATTCCCGTCCCATTAAGGTAATGCCGTGCGAATATATAAGCGTGTCTCTTTGACGCACGCGACCGTATCCTCCGCACACTTTCGCCCGCACATCCCCGTGTAATTCCAGTGAAATTAATTGCGCCACGTGCAACCACGTGGCAGATGTGGCGAGAGCGCGAACGGCAGCAATCTCGGAACTTATCGAGCGCAATCCTCGATTCGCCGCTTATCACCATTCGTATCCGTTAATGCGTGAAATGGAGATACATCGCGAGAGATAAATATAATCGGTCGACAGAAATTGATGTTTTTGTTACAGAGCCACGAGCATCAGTATTCTCGTGATCATTGGAAACATTGCCGCTATTGTGGGAAATCTGATTTTCTCCGCACTTCTGGACACCGAGTGCATCATCGCTTTCATAGGATTCGGTTGTCTCTTCTCTGGTACAATTAATGCAATGTGTGTCAGTTTAACCCTTTCTATACGTGTTATACTATAGATAATAGATTTATCTTTTATATTTTAAGATTGTTTGCATTAAAGATTTTATTGTTACTGCGGAAAGCCTCTTGCTTGTGAGATTCATAACACGTAATAATAGAATTAATTTAATTTATTAAACTATGTAGTAAATTAAAAGGCTGCAAACAAATTTCATAAACTACTGTTTTAAATGCTCAAATATTTTTAATTGATTTAAAATTTTATTTGCTCTAATTAGATAAGATTAATCATAATTCTCTGATAGAGTTTAATCTAATTTCTTTTCTAAAATATTTTCTTTTCGCAGTTTGTTTTTGCCTATCTCTATTCTTTCCACAACCGCTGAAAGAATCGCCGGCGAAACTTGCTGAAGTTAGCACATCGAAATCGTGAAAAACGCGGGCACATAAATACTTCGACATTTACCGCATACTCATAGAATTGTAAAAATTTAATTAAATGTGTAGTTGCTTGAAAAAGCTCTTAGCTAGGCTGTGATATTTATGTAAAATAATTTATTCTTTCGGAGAAAGAATTTAGGAAAATTTAATGTTAAATAAATCTGCCTCTTTCCTTGTCGACAAAAATAGATGCAATATAATTTTTTATAGAACTATACGACTGTCTCTTCTTTTATTCTTTCCCGATACTTCTCATCCGAACAACACAATATTTAATGACTCTCAATAAAACAAGTACTTCCGCCTTTTATGGAAACGTTTCATGTATCCTGTTTAGAAAAATCTTTCCCGATGTCATGTTATGGCAGTAATCTACCTTCGTAAAAGTTTATAGCGTCAGAAACAAGAAACGCAGATGCGAATATAATATTACTTTTTACGATTATGAAAATATCATTTTCTGAATAGCATCTTTAATTCTAACGACCATCTTGAGTAGCACCTTCGTTTATGTGTACGGGATACGCATGTGATAATAAGCTTCTTAAAATATCGTCATATTCTTTGACTCGAAAATAATCTTTAATAACATACGAAAGATAGAATTCAATTTTATTCTTTCCACATCATATTACGTTTTAATTCTTTATTAAACTTTTAAAATTTCTTTTTGCAGCATATAATTAACATTTCATTACAGGAAAGAAGTGATCTAGTGTTTTATTTTACATCATTCTATTTGCAAATTTTGTATATTGAAAATTTCCAAATAATGTAAAACTCTGATATCAATTTTATATGATCAAATCATGTTTGGGTTAAGCTGCTTTTCATTTTGTCGACGGGATTTAGGAAGTCACATTTGAATTGAAAAGCATTTTTGCACCTTCGATTTGTTCAGAATTATTCAAAATTCCTCATAACGAGAGACTTGTGTCAACCTGCGTGAACATCGTGTCGCGGATAACGACGACAGGTTGATTGTAAGCTGCGAGACACTGCCGCGGACAGTTGTGGTTATCGAAAGTTATCCGGCGCGATAGTTAATTAGCTAGTTGTGCGCGGAACAGGCCGACGAGCAAATTCACCGTAAAGTTTACCTTTGCCGAATATGCATGAGGTAACCATATAGCGCATGCTTATTGCCATAGCGGCGGCAAGGCGAGAGTTACTCCGCTGGAGCTGCACTTCTCGGTTTTGCTCGAAGCATAAACATCCGAACTTGTACGCGGTTTCCTCTGGTTTGGCGCAATCGCGCGATATATAGGGCAGCCACCACCGCGGAATTAACGTAAGCCGTACAGTTATTCGTCACTTAACCCTTTCGGGATAACTCCGGGGATAACGCGGTCCCAAAGAATGTTTAATGCTACCCAGGGATTAAGAGCTTTCCGTGCGTTTCTAGCTTACACGAATGTTGGGTGTTGTCTCAAGGATCAAAATTCAAATTGTAACATCTCGAAAAAGCGCAACGCTTTATATTTAAGAAAATTAAGTTCTAACAAAAGAAATTTCTGTACAACTATGAAATTATACACATTATAATATATGTGTACATACAACATTTGATTTTAGTGATAATTAAATGCTAAATTCGCAATTATCAGAAATAATTTCAGAAAATTTATCATTCGTTTAATCTATCATCTGTTTAAAAATAAAATTAATTGTATTATTATTTGATCATACAATTGACATAAGCGCCTGAGTTTCATATTATTTGGAAATTCACAAATTTGTGTGGCGGTCTACGTGGTAGGCAATAATTTCATGATTTATTTCATAGGATTATATACCCAATGATACCTGTGTGAAGCGACTCATCCCGCATCATTATTTAAACAAGTCCACGCATCATCGATCACTTCGACAATTTTATCTTCGATTTAATCTCTGTTGCGTTTAATATGTGTTATTCATTTTGGGTCATGTAATAGTCGTGATGTCTCATTAATATTTTATTGCAATAAATATCAAAGCTGCTTTATTAAATGCGTTAATTAAAGACAAACATATCGCGAATGAAGATGTTTGTATGAGCGTACATTAGCTATAATACAAATTGGTTAGCCCGTGTTGGTATGATTTTCATAAAATAAATATTAAGTTTTTTGTAAATTAAACGATGCATACAATATAATTCAGGTAAATCGTTATGCGTTCTACAATTGTCATATCTATTAAATTGGTTTGCATTCTATATGAATTCTAAATTAATTTCTTTCAATCTGTTATTTGTACCAATACAAACAATATTAGTTAATTAAAAAATATAAATAGAAATTAAATTTTAATTTTTACAAACTTGCTCTCTCTCTCTCTATTTATCTTTGTCAAATATATGTATACATATCTTATTTTTATATTTCCGTTTCTAATCTTTTTATGATTCTTAAGTTAAATTACATCTTGCTTTCAATTTTGTTCAAGTGTTTATTATAGCGTACAAAACCGTGTGTATAGATATAAGAGTAGATATGCATTAATATAGTTATTAACATACAGGCAAAAATTAATATAATGTGAATGTCCGCGATGTGCATTGTACTCGGATCCGTTAGTTGACAAGCATTGTAAATTTTAGTATCAGATCAATCATCTTTGAGAGGTGGTATCAAAATATACTCTTCATGCCCTCTGATGTGAATCAAATAAGGATATTAAAAATTATCAATCCTCAACACATACACTCCATGGATAATATAACAAAATACCTCGAGTAGGTATTTGCTATTTTTGAATATATTTTAGTTCAATATACTTTGTATTATCGACTGAGTAAAAGTATCGAATACTAATATCTTATCTACACGTAACTATTTTATCGGCCGCCATGCATGATAGACTCGTATTTATTGACTGCAGATTCTCGATTTCTTGGGGATTTTCCAAAAGTTTGACACTCAAAACTTAATATCCCTCCCTGTAGTGTATATTAAGCTATCTGAACCAAATTAAAACAACGTAACGAATAAGATGTGAAAATTATTTGCTAATTTTTTTGCTTTAGTTTTTAAAAAGTTACGAGAAGTTCAACTTACTTACTTTTTAAAAAGTAAAGCAAAAAAATTATTTTTAAAAGCAAAAAATTAGCAAATAATTTTCATATCTTATTGATTACTCTCGCAGTACGAAAAAACTAAGCGAGCAAACTAATCAGCATCGCGGAAAAGAGACAACAAATTCGAAACTTTCTAGTATTGATTTAACGTGCCTTTTCTATGAGTGGATACATTTAGGGGTGCTCATGATGAAATTTGTTCAACTCTTTCATTTTTAATTTTTTTTTGCAAGGTGGATAAAAACGATTGTTTATGGTAAAGATAGACAAATTTTGGACAATGAAATACTATATCAATTTTATAAAAATTTATATTTCTGATGCTAGCTTCCTGTGAATATCTGTATCTGTATGTATATCTGAATATCAATAAATTTAAGATATATATATACAATTAATATTACAGATTCTGAGACGATATAAATAAATGCTTAATCAAGGTATGTCTATTTCATTCCCGCATAATACAACATGGAATTAATAAATACAGTTAATATATGATTATACATTTTTGGAAAAATTATATATTCTTCTCAATAATATATAATTTTCAATAATAGATTTAATATATCTAATTAAATGTTCATTATTCGCGTAAAAATCTCCCATTTACTGCAACGTGAAAAGTGCATTTGCTACGATAAAACCAGGAACACGAATAAGTATTCCTCGATGATGGAATATCAGAGTGAACTACACGCAAAGACTACCACTACAGAGGCGCGAACGTTTTAATTTTCGTTAAAACACCCGCAAGATTAAGATGAATATACTATCTCATACCTTTACGTACATAGCTATCTCATCCCGATCCTCTTTCTTCAGTCTCCATCTTTTCCTCATAAAAAAAAAGACAGAATAAGAAGAGGGAGAGAGAGAAAAAATCTGTAATTTAATTCCCCTGGTAAAGTGCTGTTTAGCACTTGCATCAATGCCAAGTCGAGTGCAAGTCAACCCTTTCACTACTTTCACCAGGCCGACCCTGGTAGTAAACTGGCCATGCAGATGAAAAATAACACGAAGCTGACACGGCAATTTATCTCGTCAGAATTTTTCCACGCAGAAAAAGTTTTTATAAAACAAGTAACTTCATTCGTGCGATCGAGCTTTCCGCAACTTGTCCGAGAAGCGTTCGAGAATGAAAACTCTGAAACTAGTTATGTATAAATTCTCTAATTCAATTTATCTGTTCGCTGATCCTCTACAAACGCAATTTACGCAGTTTGTAAATATTGCGCGTAATAATTCTAGTAAATCGCATTTCCGAAGCAACAGTTCAGAAATTTTATGAAAAATGTTAACAAATCAGTTTTTCTCATAATCTTAACAAACAAAAATACTTATGTACAAGTTTTTTAAAAACTCATTTTTTTAAAACAAAATATAAAAAAATGTAACTTCTAAAATACATTCAGACACTTTCAGATATTAATTCGTATCTATTTACCATAATTTTATCATCGTTTGTTTAAAGTTTCATCGCACTTACTGCGAAATTGCATTATAACCAACAAGTAAATCGAAACAACGAGTTGAATAATTTCCCTTTCATTTCATGAAAGTTTCAGCCGCTTTAAGAACGCCGGATGAATATATTCACGCACATTCTTAAAGTACGCGGGGAGGAGAAGTCTTGCAGCCTCTCTCCGAAATAAAGTACGCGCTCTTATCCGTGGTAGAATCAAGCGGTATTAAGCTTGGCGCCCCCGCGCCTATTTCGCCATGAATAATTCATCGCATGCAACGCACTTGTCCGAAACAATGCATGCGGATGCGATCGACAAACCTCGTCATTCGAGAAATTAGCATTTTTACGCTGCGCAATGCCGACGGTCCTCCGCGTTCACCTGCGTAACCAATCGATCCCTCGAGTTTCGTACGATCTAATCACGATAATATGGTAAACTTGTCTTACGACGATCCATAGGGGATCATTTCCTGATGACATGACATCGTGACGCGTACGCTGACGTTTCATCCTTGCTTATCGCCAAGTAATTCTATACGTGCCGACGATTTCACCCCCTAGCATTTCCTTAAGCCTAAATTACATTCGATCCATCGTGGTTACGCTCGCTGGAATGATGTTTATCACATTATCATCCCAAAGACGCGCGGATAAAATCGTCAGATTTCACCATCGACAATCTCGCGACTCATGCTATTACAATTTAAATAGCGGAAAAGATTATTATCCAGAATTTCTACAGATATAATGTTAATTATATTTTCCGGCTTATCGTTAAAAAGCAGAGGATCGATTAATCCTCAGTTAATTTTAATAAATTAAATTCTAATAAATTTAATGAAGCACACGGATCTCCTAAAGGACATCGTAAATGTGTCTGCGTAAAAGCGGAATGTAATAAAAGCCTGATAACAATATCGGAATCAATCCCGACGCGACAGCAAGCGCAATTCTACGCGACCGTTTCCCGGCCGTCGCGCATTTGCGAAATTCCAGAAACACCGAACGATATGAAAAGTTCGAATACCAAAATTCGTAACCTACACATATGTTTCCAATTCAATCATACTAACGTCTAATTATATTTTCCAGAAGATCTAATGATATTTCTCTGTGGGTTATCGATTAACGTCGCTGAATATTCAAAAATTGCCCTCAATACCGCAATATTGAATTACGAAATTAAATTGCTGAATTAAATTGAGAGATTTGTTATTAGTTTTCCAAATATACAAGTGTTACAAGTATACACAAATCCATAGTAAATAAAGCTCACAATACTGCCACAGTCGTTAAAAATGCAATATATCTTTAACTCGTAAACGCTAGTAGCTGAAGCGGAACAGCTGGTAATAACTCGGTAAAGGATATCCTAAAAAAGGATTTTGAAATCGGAAAAATGATTCAATTTATCACGAACGCGATGTTTGGAAAGCCATTATTGTGTTATAAGATATTATTCTTTCGAAATTAATGAGAATATAAAGCCTTGAAAGACCCTAATACTTGTATGAAACGAAAGGAAACACAAAAATAATTATCCGGAAGTTTCATTGTGTACTTCACAAACTTATGCACTCTTATCTCTTATTGTTAGATATATTTGCAAAATACGATATTGTTTTTTTAAACAATTTTTTAAGATTTTACAAGCCTCGATAAAATAATTTTTATAAGCAACAATGAATTTT
>VBVR01005138.1:0-12802 GCA_011638315.1 Tetramorium parvispinum | reverse complement strand
GGTATCTGCTGCTTGTCAGTTTTGCCGTATGAAGTCGATCACCAGCCGACTTCAATCCGACAAAAATGTAGTAACTATACGACGGAAGTCTCCCACTTGGGTACTCATCGACAGCCAATCGCTACATCCGACAATGTAGTTGTCGGATGCATGAAATATTACCCTTAAGCTTTAGTTATACCGCTGTTTCAAATTATACTGCTATTTATGTTTGCTGGACATAAATTTATTTCCTCTTTTAGTGGATTAAATTTTATTATAATACGTCAATCAATGTTTTTCGTATATTTCTGGATCTTTTCATTTTTCATTTCAAAAAGGAAAGATTACGATGTATATTATTTATCATCCCGCAGCATGTAAATACAGAAGAAAAAGACAAATCTAAGAATTATCGCGGATAATCCAGTAAACTCTCGCACGTAAGCGTTAACGCAGGTAATAAAATGTAAGCATGGACAAAGAGTAGTACGCGAACCCAAGCCCGTGATAACCGTGAAGGTCAGAATTTCTCCCCCGTAGGGAGATTAACAGGGTGTGCTCTTGTACTGCCGGTTATTATGCTATGCCGTGCCGCGAAAATTAATTACAAACTCCGTGCCCTGTTCCGCAAGGGCATGGGAAAGCGGTGAGGTGGAAGACAGAAAAAAAAATATTATTGCGCACGAGAAACTTTTTGCATCTGCATATGCGCGCGCATCAGAAACATCGTTGCATTGTCAGCATTGAGGTGTATTTACGGGACGGAAAGGGTTAAGGGCTTTATACCGCAACTTTTACAACCCTATTCTTAGCTACAGCTTGTATCATTCTCTCGCGCTACGTTGAGACTTCGATGAATAATTTGCTGACATCTCTGCGGGTTTCACGTGCATCGCAGTTTACACGTTCACAATGTAAATAAACGTTTCAAGTTACCAAGTTTGCTACTTCCATCACGACTATTTATGGACATTTTGTATTATTAATTTAATTAAGCTTTTGTGTCAATTATTAGTACGTATCAATTACGTGCAGTGAAAAATACAAAAGTGCAAGCTTCTTGAAGCTAAATTTATTGTTGATATATTTACAAGATGGAAAATGTATTATTAAGAATTTTTTTATTAAGTATTTATTAAGTAAAAATTTCGATATTAAATATTTTATGAATTCATATAGTATCGTTACATTGATCAAGAGACACTTTATAATGAGTTGTTTTAAAATTAATAGGAGATTTAAAATTTTTAAATTAAAATTGATTAGAATTTGTGATGAAGAATTTTTATTTTAGAATTTGTATTAAAGAATTTTTAAAATTTTTATAGAATATTTTCTTGAAACAATAAAAAATTTTAAGTGGAATCAAGACAAACCGAAGTTTTCATTCAATTGTTCATTTATAATTTTTCATCTTTTATTTTTTCCAATAATAGGGTAATTGATTTCTTTTATTTTGTATTATTACAAAAAAAAACCATCAACGATTTTTCTCTTTGACATCTATAACTTTTATTGAGGTACATGTGAAGTAATATCTTGGAAGATTATACTACACTAGCTTTTTCTTTCACATATATCCTTTCACATATATCCTTTCACGTCGTAGTGGCAAAGTAGCAGAAGGGATGGTAAATGCGAACGCGTATAGGAACGGAGAGTTCTGGCAAGAGATGCACTCTTTGTTAAATAGCTTGGCTATTAGGTTGTATTCTGTTCTGGAACAAATCGTGTACGTTTAAGAGATAGATCGCGATTACTCGGCACATTCGCCTGTGCGTTTAACGTCTCATTTAACTCTCAAATGCACCTCGCGGGACTTTGAAAGTAACACCGGTTTGGCAAATACGCATGCATCTTCCGTGCATCGACAAGTGTATTATAATTCGAAGACGTATTGTATTTGTATATACGCAATCAAGCATGAATCTCTTGTGCAAGAAATGGAAGTTGAACGGAATAATTGCTTGATGATGTTTAAAACTTGTGAATACAAATGTTTATATAAACAAATGAAAAAGGCGATAAGAAATATTTTATCTTCGGTCCTTATTTCTAGATTGAATTGACTGCAAAAGCTCATGGCATGTCTGTTTAACGATTCCTCTTTTCCTTTTACTTCGAAAAACGTATTCTTATCTCAGCTCGAATTTCTCGTAGGATCTTCAGTGCTCCGGCGTGGAGAATTTTCGACAAATTCGCACACAATGGAGAGAACTCCGTACTTCTAATCAGCCTTATGATATTCTCTGTAATTAGATGTTACTAGGCGAGATAACATTGAACGCGCCTTACGAGTGACACTCGCGTCGGTCGACGACGGCTGTAGAAGATGTAACATTCCGGAATGTGAGCTGTGCTCCTATTCCCAGCGCGTCTCACCTCGGCGCGCTGCAGACGTAATAGAGAGTGCCCAGGTCCGGATGAAGCTGCAGGTCGTATTCATTCGTCGTCACTCAGAGGCGAACCAACGGCGACGATCACGTTCCCGCAAACCAACCGGCGCGTGAGTAATATCGCACCGAATAATAACGGCTTGGCAAAAACAATGCAATACGACGATCTCGAACGTCGGCGCACAACGGTGAACGATAACAGATACGATGAATGTGATTTATTTGCAAGGCAATTTTCACTCCCCGAACCAATAACATTGGATAATCACATAGAATTCGTGTTCGCGGTTTAAGATACATTTCAATAATGTTTCTATAAGATATATTAATAAATGTTTTGTATGAATTTACTCGTCAAAGTTGATAATAGCAAACAAATTGAGAATTTTATTTCGCAAAGCAATTTTACAACTTCTTTCACGTTGAGCGCAATATTGTTTATTTAAACTTTTACTAATAACAATGTCACGAAAGTATAACAAAAAAATTGTGTACTACTGCGCGATGCGACGAATGATTATAACAGCAGTAAGGGTTTCTTCTTTTAAACTTACAAGCGGAGCATTGAAGTTTGTTATTGTACGTGAAGATAAAATCCTTCTGCTAATCCACACAAATCTCATCATTCATTATTTTGCCAGTTGCAAATCTTATAATGCAGTGTTATTTTATATTCTAAGTGAAAGTTAATTAAAGACAGCATAGCATATTCCGGCAAAATTATGTTCCAAATCGGGAGCTTTGATCAGTGTACCCGAGGTCTTTCTAGCCAAACTTTTCTCGACATTATAAACTCTGATATCTTTCTCCTTGATGCGCATCGCTACGCTATGCTCACAAGTCGGCTTTATAATAAAAGATATCTATATAGATAATAATAATTCAAACCAAAGTCTATTCGCAATTTATGCTTCGTCGTACAAAAGATATCTTGAATTTGTCTATTCGGTGATGTTTTGTCGTCTGGCTTCTTTAGCTTTATTCTTCATTTCTTACTTATTGTTAGTCGTTGACATCCATTATTCGCTCGTTTCAGCATACAATATTTATCTTGATCAGAACTGATAATATAGTTAAAAGCAAAAGTTTATGATTATAAAAAATACATAATGAATAATATTTTATTACAGTTTTTTTAAATTTATTATAAATATTTATTAATTTAATTAATAGTTACGTAGAGAAAAATCGTATACAATAATTAATTTATTACTTATTATTCATAAAATAATAAAATTAAAGTAATGAATTTATTGAATGTAATTAAATAATGAATTTATTAGATAGCGAAGTATAAAAATTAATTTATTAAAATAAGCTATAAATATATTTATTTGAATATATATTATAGATATTCTGAATTGCACATTTCAGGATATAATAATAATAAATCAGAATTTTGTGTACTGTTGATTTTGTTTTAATTATTCAAATGTAAAGAATTTGCATAAAAGAATCGAAAGAAAAATGTGGAAACGGGGAAATAAATGTAGGAATAAATGTATGCTATAATGCAGATTATATAATATATTACAATCGGACATTGACGTTAAAGCCAGTCTGCTGTGGTTCACGCCACCAAATCCTTCCGCAGGCAAAATTATTCATTAGCCATTTGCATCCTGTGTCGAGAGATAGACCCAATGGCTTATGATAATCCTGTACATATTTTCTCAAAGACCTGAAGCAATATATCAAGCAATTCGTGGCTATACTGTGTAAATATTATTTTTCAATTATTACAAAGGGCTATAAATGACACAGAGTTGTCATTATATAAAATAACATCAATAATATCAAAGTGAAAATAAAATACATGGATTGCAATGAACACTGGCCGAACTTTCAAAATAAGTCGATACGTACGCGCGATCGTACAAGTATGACGACTGTACAGGACACGTCCTACAATATGTTTTTCCAACCGGAAGTTACATTACATCAAAATGTGGGTTACAGTCTCGTAAGTACAGACCATGATGCTCCGCAATCGTATTAGAACGCCCAAGGGCGACTGATGTAGGTATGGATGCGAGGATGATGGTACGGATCGGAGAGGCCATGAGACCCGCGGATAAAGGGTTTGTGAAACGTAGATGTAAGGGTGAGTGGATGGTAGATGGGAAGGAGATCACAGGAAAGGGAATGGCAATGGAGGAACGAGTATGGGATAGTGTACATTCGTATGTGTGCATATATATATATGTGTGTGTGTGTATGTGTGTATATTACATATATACATATATATGTATATGTAGAGAACGACGATGTGTCTGTCGCCGGCTGGAGCCACGCTGTCGCTGCTGTGGCATCGATCCACCACTCGCAACGACTTTTTGTCGCGGCTCGTGCACCGAACGAGATCTTTAACCTGAGAAAGCTGCTACGCTATAACTGGCTTTCGGTTCAGAACGGTGAGAAATCATCTCGCTTAGATCATCCTCCGTACTTCGACGAGGCTCCTCGGGGGCAGGCTCGAGGGTAGCCGAATCGTAACGCACTGATGATTTCAGCGAGGAGGGATAAGTTTTCGATTTTACAATTTAAATCGCTCCTGGTGCGTGTTGGTATCCACTATACTTATAATAAAATACCCGAAAATACTTTATTTCATTTATGGTACTATCGCGTAATGATGCACTAATGGTATCGACATAATTATCAGAATGAATAATATGAAATAAGGAATTATGCAAACAAAATTCAAGGCGAGATTGATATATACGTTTAATTACAACAATTGCCATGGGATAAAATTGCATTATTACTTATTATTTAATGTATTATCATTTACAACAATGTAAATGTAAAAGATAATTACAGTACATATTAAAATGATATTTGGATTGCAATATACATATATTTACATGATAATAAAGCCAAACTATTTTTTGCATTAAAAAAATCTATAACACAATGCGTTTATGTACGCGAGAAATTGGCGTATGTAAGACCGGTAAGATAAGAGAAATGAATTGACACACGATTCGTTTATCTGCTTACGAAAATCAGATTATGTAGAAACATCACTGTTGGTTCCAAAACTCGATTCACTAGGTGCCATGATTGGTTCGTGCTTTGACTTCCGAGTTCACGGGACGCACGAGAGAAGCTAGCTCGTACAGCGTAATGTAACACGATCCCATTTCTAGTTTATACCCGGGATTAAATGAGATTTGATGCCTAAAATACATTTTCAATCGACATTTATATGTCTATGTTATGATTTTCTTTCGATACGTTAATGTTCTCTCTACAACTGATTCTTGAAAATGAGCATTTGTCTGCAATTTATTATATGAAAAGATGAATAGAACATCTTTTTGCAAACAGATTAAGTATAAATAATTTATATAAAATTATTTCGTACAGAATTATAACGTTTGTTCATCGTGAAATGCCATTACGCGCGCGCGCGCGCGCGGTGTGTGTGTGTGTGTATGTGTGTATTGCTTTTATTTTTTATTTCTTTTGTCTCTTCATGTCGTTCACTGCGGTACTGTGAGTAATAAAATTTCTCGTTGAATCTTGAGCGGTACTCCATTTTCGTGCAGGATAATTTGTCACTTGGAACTTTGCAGGAAAGTTAGAAATTAGTCCAAGACGACGTAACCTACCATACTTTTCGAAGTTTCTTAGAGATTTTTGTAAGTTTGCTTCATTTTATAACTGAGACACCTTTAGTAAAAATGCAATATCAGAAAGTATTTAATATACTTATAATAAGATTGTGAGTCGCGTAATATTCAGAACAAATTCTTCAGTAAAACGATTAGAGAAATATTTAAATATTAAAAGAAATATTGATATTTAAACACATTGGTTTAAAATTTTTGTTTGTTTAAAATCTTAGATGTGTTTACAAACGTTCCGTTTTGTACGGTTTTGAAAAATCTAGATTTCATAATTATGCAAATTTATGATGAACATAAAGAAAACTATATTTTTGTCATACGGAAGGTAGAATAATTTTAATCTAATGATAATGTCTGTGAGTAAATGACTCTAAACAAACATAAGATTTAGACGACACACAGTAGGCAAATTCATTTAACGTAGGAAAATATAAAAATCAAATAGTTTTAAGCATTAAAGAAACGTACGAGCGTGTACGATCTGACATTTCAGTTCTGACATGTTAGTATTTTATTGTGTCTATGACGTTCTACCGAAACGTGAAATTTTCAAGTACTGCCAGTCAAGTGTTTCGCAGTACTGGACCCAACCCTTAGTCGAAGGAATGACGTCGCGACATCAGCCGCGTTAATTAGTGAGCTTCAATGTCCGTGCTCTGAGTGGTTCCTCGTTCGCAGAGAAATCTAATCGACAAATTCCGGTAAATGCTTTTGAGAAAAGAGCGGATGTCCATTATTATGAACTGGTTTGCTAACGAGTCCGAGGACGGCAAATCCGAGGTTTGCGCCATAAATACACCGGCGACAGGAATATTCATCTTTCTCTTTATCCAATTTTACTTTGTCGATATCGAACATTACGTGCGTCATTCGAGTAGCGAATCAGGGTCTCGCTAATTCCTCTATAATACAAATGCGTATGAATGCGTAATCATAAATATGGCTTTTTATTTATGTTTTATTTGTAATTTGTAAAAGATTTTTTTTTTAGTAAAATATAAAAATAATGAAATCTTTTTATCGGAGCACTGAACATTGTCGTACGCGCGTTACGAATTACAACAAGTTCAGTAAAGATATAAAATAAATATAATATATGCAAATAAATCAATTACAAATTTTGAACATAGATTTGTGGAATGTTTAACAGATCTTTAATCGCTACAAGATGAAAATCAGATTGTAAGTTAGCTGATTACGTTGATCGACTCTATGTAAGATAGTAATTTGAAATTCAGGATTATACTAGTCTATGAGGAAATATTACATAATTAACTCAAGGTATCTACGCGTTTGATCGCGCGTTACGCGTAGCACTCTCACTTTATTAGCTACGAAGTGTATGTTAAATTTAGACTACATACTAGATGCTCTTCAAGGAAAATGCGCTCTGGCGAAACTTGGCGAGAAGCAAATTTGTCTTCTTTCTGAGCTAATATTTGGCGGTTTGAATGTAACTAACTTTTGTAAAAACGCAAGACCGTTTATGCTACCTTTCATTTTAAGCGAAACGTTTTGTAAACGTCAGAAATGACCCTAGAACCGTTACTATCCGTGCCCTTTTACGTTTCCACGTCCGCGCTATTTTTCCGGTAGAAGATAAAAGCGTGTAAAGTGGAGAGACAAAGGTAGTTGCCGTTCCTACAGAGAAATTGCTTTGAATGCTTTAAAAATCTCGGTTTGTTTTATCCGCAATATTTTTACATTGTTGCTCAGTAATTGACGATTAATAATAAAAACGTTAATAATAAAGTTTGCATAATTATTATCTTAAAAAATAATTGCAAATTTATAAATGTTGGGAGTAGACATGCACTAGATCATTTAACAAAAACATTTTACGTACACTTGAAAAAAAAAAATTATCTTCTCACATTATTTCCCTTGTAAATTCTATAATTTTTCCAATTGCACATACATTATCTGAGAAAGATTCTCTGATCATACGCAATTACATTGATCTTTTCGTGATCAAAGATCTTAACTTTACGTGGAAGAGGGGTTTCTCGGAAGCCTCGTAATCTTCGAATGAGTTCACCGGCGGAAATTCACTTATCCGGACAACCTGTTCGCCTATGAGAAATCTGGCGCGTGCTGTCAGCAAGATACAACGAACAATAGAGCCCTTCTTCGTGTTATCCGACCTTACTCGCGGTTATACGTCGCTGCGGCGCGGCCGGCGTGAAGCTTCACCTATGCCGCCCGACGGGCGCACGTGCGCGTCTTGTTGCACACACCGCCACCGGGACATACGTTTGCGCAGCATATAATGCCGCCGTTTATGCCGCGCACGTGTGCGGAACAGCTGCATTTTAAAATCACGGATTTCGCCGCGCGATTTGTCAGGAAACACGCGCGCGACAAGTCACCTTACCTACGCGCGTCACCGTCGCCGACACGAATCCAAAATTTCTCCATCACACTCTCCCGTACGTTCCGCCTCCATTGACAGCATCAATTTTATCCCGCGAGGCCAATCAATTCTTCGCATCCACCATTTTATAAAAATGTATAGCTCCGAAACGAGCAAAGAGATTCCAATTGTAGATATTTGATTTATTAACTGTTTTAACGTGATTCTCATGTATGCTTTCAATATATTGATTCTATATTTATAATCTCTTATCTTAAAATTCTCTCTATCTCTCTCTTTCTCTTCATTTAGACCACTCACTATTTTCTAAAATCTCCAAACATGCATCTATTTCCAGAGACAAATGTGTCTGAAGATAATATTTTATTAATAAAACATTAACGCGTAAACGTAAACATAAATAGAACATTAGCTTATCATAATATCGCGATATTATAAACATATATACAATTTATTACAAGTATTTGTTATAAATAAAATATAAAATAATCGTACACTGTTATATAATGTATACAATATATAATAATTGTACAGTGTAATGTAACAAAAAATTTGTGATTTTTTTTTTCAACAAAACCGAGTTATAATTTCCATTGAAATTAATAGCAGAAAATATTCTTTTGAATTACATACTTGAATTACTTGATGATTAATATACTGTAAATGATATTGTGCAAAAATATCAAGTTCTAAATGTTATCGTATATGCCTGTTTGGCAAGCAAAAATTTATAAATTATGTATTACTAGTTTTGCATCTCGCTGTAAATGCAATTCGTAAGAATTCTCGCCTGGGCCACTTGACGATTATTGCTTCAAGTTAAAGCTTGTCAGACTTGGCTACATTCTCGAGTGCTTGAGCATCCTCTTTAAATCGTAAACTTTTATTTGCGCACAATGTGTGTCAGTGTAAACTCTGAGCGACCCGTGTTTTCTTACAGATCCACTTGGCCGAATACACGCCTAAATAAGAAACCTGTGCCAAACGCTTGCGCACCTGGTCAAGAGGATAGAATAAAGCAGGACGAATAGGTACTCTCGTATACAGGAGCTTGGAGGATCGCACTGTCGAATAGAGAGCTCATTGGTTACATGCGCTTATAAGGTAAGTCCTTCCTATGTGTTTAATGTTTGTATTCAGGTTCATAGCAATGCTTTGCGTTGCTGTCCGAGAGTTGGAATTTACTCCAAGTGAAAAGCACCTCAGGGTATACGGTAATAATAATCTCATTTAATGCATAAAGTAATTTATTTTGTATCTTCAAACATTACAATGTGTAATTTTTGTGAATTCTCAAACTCAGAATATTTATATCGATTATTGTCCTAAGAACTAATATCTGATCTACGTTGGAAAATAAAAACGAACTGTTTTCTGTTATATATACATATAGGTATGTGTATATACACAGGTATTTTTTAAAGATCGCACATTAATTACATAACGTTATTTCTTATTAAAAATTGAGCCGAAAAGTCCTGCACTATTGTTTTCTGTAATGCTTAATAAAAGTAATTATCAAATAAATCTAATCAGCATTTTTTAGAACTTTTTGACTTAATTTTCGATAAGGAATAATGCTATGTAATTAGTGAGCGATTTTTAAGAAACATTCTGTACACACAACATACATATATACATCAATTCACTTATGTAATTGAAAATAATTGACGATTGCGTGCATATCACTACACGGAGTATATGTACCAATATTTTGTCGTGATAAGAACGTCGATTGTATAACCGCGTAGCTGACGTCCCCTTTTGCTCTGCAATCCAAGTATTCCGCAATCTACGACTTATCATTATCCATAAATAAATAGAGAATTCTTTGCCAAACGATTCTGACGTTCTTTGAGCGTTCGTCGTCGGGATTTAACACGGTTGTCTCGTTTTTCCATTCTCGCGCACAATGAACGGGTGGGCACGCCTTCATTCTGATGCTTTTCCGACTTTTTGTTTCCGTAAAGCGCACTCGTCACCGTAATGCACGAGCCGTTACCGCGAGGCCTTTCATCGAAATAAATATACCGGAAGCAACGAGACGGTTTTATACGGAATTGGCGGGGGTCCCTACTCAGCTTGTACCCGACGTTTATCTCGCCCCTGTGGTGGAATGGCTCGGCCTGAGTGCCTTAGGGACGTCAAAGGCCTTAAAACGTTTCGATTTTCATACGTCTCCTTGCGTACGCGCTTTTAAAAGTTAGGTAGATACGTCTATACGTTTATTCCTCTCTTTCCTTATGTTTGTCTATAGGGCTAATAGTATTTTTTGTTTTAACTTATTTATAAATCTTCAGCTAATTGAGATATCCTTAAAATATGAATTATGTATATTAATTGATGCATCTGCTAATTAAATCTGCTAAGAGATAACTAGATTTCTATTCACAACATTTGAGGAAAATATGTTTTCAACCACATTCATGCGTCATTAGAAATCATGATAAAAGATGATTCTTGTTACATATGCATTCAAATAGTTTCAATAGATTCAATAGAGAGAAAAATATCTTTCAATCGTAAAAATCTCTGTAAGCTACATTTTTTGTATCCATTGATTTCATATCATTTTATAACGAGTGTTAATACATATTCATGCTTTTACAAAATAGCATTAATTACTGCAAGAATAAGTGTGCATAATGAGTTTTTATATAAATGTATAAAAAAAGTAAATTTGCGCAAAGAATCTGTTATGAATGTATATGATAGATTTATTTCTAATTTTTAAATAACATATATTTCACATATATTGTTGAAAACATGTTTTCTTTGATTAGTATAAGACTAAAAATTTAATTATATAAAATAAAATAATTTTATACTTGTGCAAGTGTTATAACAGCAATGTACTGGCTAATGCTTACACAGAATACAATTTTGTTTGATTTTTTAAAAGAAGCTATATAATTAATGCTTATAATGTTTATTTTAGAGCTAAAAAAATTATAATTTCCTTATAAAAAAATTTATATAACTTTACAAAAACAGATGGAAAGAGAGGTATTTTTTGAAAAAGATAGAAAATATAAATGTTATTGTTGTCATTTAGTTCTACAATCAAGAAAACAGTTACTTTTATATTTACAGTGCTATTTTATTATTTATGTTAGAATACATTAATTACAATGTATATTTACAAAAGATTATTACAAACGCTTTGTAAGATGTATTGATCAAATGTACTGATAGATTAGGTATATATATTCGACATTTCGATTAACGTTCATCAATATGCAGTATGGAGCAATGCGATAACAATCCCTTGTGCCGCTCATTTTTGACGTGTTGGCAACTTTTTGGATAATTGTTGTCGTTAGTGTAGTACGGCGGGAAATTTTCAGCGTCGATAAATCCCGTGCCCGTGACACGAATCCATTCGCTATCAAGCTGAGAATAAAATCCTCTCTGAAAATCGGAAATTCGTGTGCTTCGAAGTATCGTATTTATTTTATCGAACATTTTCTCTAATACGATAATCAGCTACGCTTGATCGTGTAGTATAGTTTTCGTGGTAAAATTAATGGCTATTAAGCGTGAAATACGATATTTTCTTTGTGAAAGAGAAATTTATATATTTATATTGATAGAATACCATATTTACTCTCATGGATTTATATTACTGAATGGAAGGAATTATTTAAAAATCTTACTTTTAAATAAATGTTCAAAAACGATACATACAATTGCATAAACTTTAAATGCCTATCTAAATATGTTTACATTAATGTCATTATTAATTTAAATAATAATTATTTTAATAGTAAAAGTATATATAATATTTATACATATTTAATATTATATATTTAGAAATTATTGCACATTGATAGGCAAACGTTTTATGCACGTGAAAAACATAATAGAATAACAGAATACATAAACAATTTAAATTTATTGAATAAACTTCAATGCAAAATACATATAAAATTCATGTAAATTGATTGGTGCAATTTTACAGTTAGTATAACTCGTTTATTCTTACCGCAATTTTTTACTAAAATAGCAAGTAAAAAAAGGTTTAAAATATCTGTTACATTTTCACCAAATATTTTCAATGTATTGACCATCTCGCTCTCTGGTCAACCTGTTTTTATCTACCTGCTAGTGGATAAAATTTCGTGTACAACAGTTTTATATTTCGAAACAGAAAAAGGAGGATTTCGAATATAAACAGTACATATATGAAATAAAATAACATTATTGGGGATATTTTCCATTATGGACACTTTATAGAGTAGACGAGGAGTAAACTTGTCGTGGAATATTTTTAACATATATTCTACATTTGTTTTTTGTTTGTTTAGGTGTGTGTGTATACAGGGTGTCCGGTATAAAAGTTCGCACCCGGAAACTGGAGGTAGAGTGGGTCAAACTGAGAAGAAAAGTCCTCTACCATTTTGCAATCGTAGCAA
>VBVR01005137.1:0-12808 GCA_011638315.1 Tetramorium parvispinum | reverse complement strand
TCGTAAAGCGCCACAAATGGACGGGAAACGCGCGCGGAGGCATTTGTCGCTTCGCGAAATCGCCGTAAGCCGGCTTATTTTATTCAGGCGTAATAAACGTATCTTCAAGTTTTACGTCGACCGATGGTATGCCATCCTTTTTTTTCGTCGTTGCGCCTCTTCGCCGCTTCCCTTTTACGTTGGGGACTAGATGACGAAGCCTTTGCGTAACTCGCGGATAAGATAAGCGTTATGGCTTGCGTATATTCGCACTTGTAAACAGCAGTGGTAGACTTCTTGAGAAACTTGTACCTCTTAATCGCATAAGCGGATTGAGAAATCAAAAGAAAAAAAAAGTAGAGGTATGAATCAATGTATATCTTTGCGTTTATAATTATTGTGAATAACTTAGACTACCCTATTACATTTCCATGACGATATCATTTGTATGCATATCAAAGATACGACGTTATAAAACAATTAATTCTTAATTCAGGCATATCCTACCGATTCAAAAAGTCCAACAGCACATACATATATCCAAGAATTCTGTATTAAATACATTTAATTTTTTCTTTAGAATATTTGAACGAATGATATTGGAATGAAATACGAGAAGAACGACTTTCTGCCGGCTCGAAGAACGAGAGCAAAAACGACTATGGATAATGGCGAGACTAGTAATGTTATAAGTAACACAATGCTGAAGAATTGCACTTCGCCGATATACACGTCGCCTTTCATTTCGTTATCGTTCAAAGGAAGGTTTGTATGGTGATTACATTTACAGGCGGAACACAAATAATATATAAGATAGACCAGGCAAGAGAGGTACCTTACTTTTAGTATTATTAATACCGTTCGGTAAATTTATCGGAGAGAGAAGTGGTAAACTTTACGACGAAGAGACGATGGTATCAGTGGTACGGGCCGGGTTAATGCTTTCGAGATATCGTGCGGTTGTTCCGCGTACACGGAACAAACGTTGCGTGAGCTTTATGTCTCCGTAAACAGGTTGTATATGCGTGGGCGTTCTTGATGCCATCAAAGGGCGTCATCTCGGCCAGTCGTCATCGTCGTCGTCGGCTTGATCCCCCCCGACAACGGCCACTCATGAGAAACCGACGGCGGCATGATTTACGACACGGCGTGAATTTCAGTCCATACGCAGACCCGTCTTCTCCACCTCGCATGTCCCATGCGCAGGAAAGCGCCCTGTCCTTCCGTGCATAACCAGCCATTAAACGACCATCGACTATCGGATTCGATAGCCCGACTTAAGTAGCACGTCCGATGCCGCGAGCGATACTTCTTCGCAGCAAGAACGGCAAGTTCCTTCATGGTAAACGGCCGCGGCTTTACGCTACATATCTGTAGCGCAAGCTTACGCAAACCTGTTCTAGAAAAAAATATTAAATATATTTTACCTATTTATGGGATTGATCGGGACTGACATGAGCGAAACAAATAATCTGTTGTGTTATTGTGACGGTTGACGTGTCTGAAGACGATTGTTTGACACTTCAGCGATATACGTTCTATAATTTCAATGTGCATATTGTTATGTATGTAACGTCAAACTGTAAGTTTTAAATAACTCATACATCGAATGAAACTGGTTAAGATAAAAAGAATAGTTTCAAATAAATTCCATTAATAATGTCCTTGCAGCACATACAGATTTATTTTTATTTTAATATCTAAATTTTTAGAGGTATATATGTATTATATAATACATATTAATTTTAAGTCTGATTATTATATAAGATCATATAAGTCTCTTATAAGATCTACAAATCTCAACAATCTAAAATGATAATAGATTCGAAACAGAGAATCGAGATAAAATAGTAAAAATAAAATATAAAGTTTTCGGTAAGAATTTGATAGCGACATTATTTGTGTCGTGCAACCACCTCCGCTATTTTATCCTGTTGCTCGTCACTATCTCGGCTGCGGAGACCTTGCCATTTATGCGAACCCTCCTCGATGCCGTGGCAGTAAAGTGAGTCATGACCGTGAATCATCGAGATGGCTCCGTGTTCGCTACGACCCTCGCTGACCGCGAAATATGAGAAGGAACGCTTTCTGCAGGCTCGAAGAACGAGAACATAAACGATCATGGATAACGATGAATCCATGTCACGTAATGTCACGAAAGTAACCCAAAAGAAACGTATTTTAAAAGTATCCATAAAGAATATCATTAAAATAACATAATTCTAATATCGCAATTCTATTAGCTTGACTCAAGAACGAACAGCCACATTTAGCTCATAATTTTATTACAATACATAAAACTTATAAAAGTCATATTTAAGATACTTGATATAACACACGATATATATTTTATCAGTATAAGATAAATTTAACTTTTCGCTGCGCTCTTCGAAAAAAAGGGGTATTAATATTAAAATTTCAACAATCTTTTTTTAACTCCTACTGAGAGACACTATATTCCAAAGATATGATCATTTCTTTTTATATTTCCAAATCTGGAGTTAATCTTATTCTAAATTTCAATTCTAAATCCTTTTTTCTAATTGTAGACTGTATAATAATCAATTTCTTTCAATTTATTTACTAGCCTTTGCAAAGTAAAAAAAAAACAATGTTCGTTGTACTGGAAAAATGCATCAGTCGAGTTATATCGTCTCGTGTTTTGAATCAGTAGTGTAGATCACGAGAATTCTCCTCGCAGGAGTCCTGTAAAATCACACTAGACTCGAAAATATACTCGCAGCTTCATGTCGGCTTAGAGACACTGTCCTAAACAATATGTGAAAAACACAGCCCTTGATACCTGTACAATAGCAATATTTATAAATACATTGTAAATATTTCGACCCGTTTACTCTCCTTTTTCCCTGATTTACGCGAGTAAGCTTCGCTTTCGAATATTTTTTTCTTTTTCGCAGCCCCCAAGCTAGCGGTTGTTTTCTGATAAATTCTAAGGGCATTCTAACTTCGTGAAAAAGTGGCTTAAAAATAATTTCTCGCTAAGCAGCTAGAGCAATAAATCAGCACATAAAGAGCACTAAATCCTGTGCTCATGTTGCTGGGCTAGCTTAATATCCATCAGACAGGAGACACATGTCTAAGAGATCGGCTGCATAAATTCTTCTGTCGCGATAAATCGTCGAAGAGCACTTGAAACCACTTGTGAAATTATTTGTTCTCGCTGTAGGATTTTCGAAATGAAAGATAAACGCAAACGTAATAACTTGTTTTTTCGACTTTCACGACATTATATTCTAAAGATGAGAAAGAGCACAATCTTTTTCGCAGCATAATCGTTTTCTTCTTCTTTCCATTTTTTCCTCTTAAAACTACTGCTCTCGAAATTTATAGCGGATTTTGCGCTATGACTTTCGCGTTTCTCCTGCGGCAATCAGTTTCCTCGTCGAGGAAACTTCATCCCACATCCGAACATGTGGAAACAATCGGTGATAGACAGATTATTACCGGTCATAGGAAATAACGAGCGATTTTTACATGCAGACAGAGGCTAATCCCTAACGCTGAGACTCTAAATTGCAATTTCATGAATACAAATTAGTATTTACGCTGGCCTTTATTATCTACGTTATGTATATGCATGCATATAAAGAAAGCAGAAAGATCTTGCCCTGCCATTGACGCGCGCGGCTTTCTACAGGACGAATGGTAAAATTTCGGATCTATTCTGCGTCCTAAATCCCATGTAAATCCGCTCGCTGGATGGACGCAGACTGACAGGCACGTAGAGAAATCCTCCTTTTTATCGCGCGAAACTGACACGCAACTGCTGCGAATTAATAGCAAAATAAAACGTGCGCGACGCGTTGACGTTTCATCGCTCACACGTGCATTTCCCAACGACCGGAAATTCCTGCGACGTAATCCTGAGAGAAGCTCGATACACACGTTGGTGAAATGAGAACGCGCTTTTCGAAGACGACCCGAGAGAGAATCATTCGACGGCGTAGGTACGACGACGTGCGAGAAGCGAGAATTTTCGCTAAGCGAAGGAAACTCGCGCACCCGCGAATGTATATCATGAGCATCGTTTCCGACGGTTGTGCCGCAAGACCCGACGTTCCTTTTCCAAAATGTCTCCGCGTTTTCCCTTTACGCGCTGAGATAAAAGACGTCCTTTAGGAATTTACAGAGAAGGCGATACCTACCACTTTCCACAAGTGTTCTTGAATTTCACTGTGAGATGCTTTTTTTTATCTTCCATACTTTCCAGGATATTGTCATGTCAAGAGATATATTCGAGGCGATGATATATGATTCTGAATAGTAACATTTAATTTTGGAACATGCTCTTTATTAATTTATTTTTTTCGAGAGTAAAATTTATATTAAATTGGCATAAGATAGAATAATGCTTACTCATGAAATAAAGTTGCACATTCCACATGATTTTATCTCTGAAGATATTAATCAAAAATTTTTTTAGACGCTCGAGTGAACGTAAAACAAATTCCGTCATGGTAGTATTCGATTCTATAGATTATACAAATAGATTATACAAATGCGAAAGCTTTCAACAAATACTATTTACGTACAATGTAAAGCTTTATAACATCAAATGTAGTGGCTGCAAAGTATTTCCCCGCAACTTGGGAATAAATAGAATTAATAAGAAATGTGGATCATACGGAAGTACGAGAAATGTTTACTGTATCTACAATAAATAATATAAATATATATATTCCTCGTCGATTTTATTTTAATGAAAAGCATGTCGATATTTGAAAACATAATGGAATAATTTATAAATTTTTCTTTTCCTTAAGAAACATTATATATGTACTTTACATATTAAAAAATTCACGTGCACACATGTGCCATGTATTACAAAATATATCACACAAGTTTGGCATATAATTTTCCAATATTTTCTGTTATAAATATATTATTAAAATAGATTAAATTATTACATTGTTCGTAAATGCTGACAGGGGTAAGATATGCATATATAGAGGAGTAAGATATGCATAATAGAGGAATTGTACCGATTAGCATGATGAAGCTCGTAATACAATTTAGCTTATAAAATTTTTCGAGTATCTCGAGTAATAAAAAGGAAACCGGCGTTTCATTCAGCGCATTTCCTTTTTTCCTCGGAAGTTTCTGCCGATGGCGGAGGTCTCTCTCTCTCTCTCTCTCTCTCTCTTTCTACTATGTAAGAGTGCTTCACGAACGTGCGCGTCGCTCCCGTCGTAAACTCTAAACTCTATAAGCTGTACGCATGCGGCATGGGTGGGATTGTTCTACGTCCGCTTGTCTCCTTCTCGGTTTCGTCGAAGTAAATTATGGAAAAGCCGTGAAAGCCGTGCGGAGAGAAGCTCTGTGAAGATCGACGGGACATAGGCATAAACGTCGAGAATAGCACCGATCCTTTGAATTTGCAAGCGGATACGCTCATTCTGTATCATACTATCAAATAAATCCGATAAATTACCGTGAATGAGATAACATAACTGCAATAGAGCGAGGAATATTCCTTCTGTTGTTTCCGATTCAAGTATCATAACTGAATATTGAAAGCTATTTGAGCATTGAATATACATGTTCCGTAGAATAATGTCGATAACTGCTCTGAAATTTTGATTCAGATTTCTGAGCAAAAATTTCAAGATTTTCAAAACTTTTAGAAAATATTTCAGATAGAATGTATTAATCAAATTAATTCTGCTACGGCATTTCTGGGATTTTCTCTTTCATTAGATAATATAATTAAATGAAGTTTGTAATTCAGTACTTGCACGCGGATTCCAATAAATGATCAATGTTGAATAAAAAGTACACGCATTTAAAATAATTATGTCAAATATATCAACTATTGTTCGGAATATAGCAAGAAATTAAAAAATTTCTACAAAGCTATTGCAATACATGTCCTGACACAGATAATCCGCATTTAATATAGTTTGACCTCAATTTTATTTTATTATACAACACGATAATTTAAAGAAGATACTATAATGTTAATGTCGTGAATATGACGAGGAATAATTAAAGTCATTATGTTTATATTTAATACCTCCTTTCAAACATTCTTAAAATTAAATCTTTCTTATAATGCTATTTAATAGCGTATAATATCTCAGAATATTAATCATGGAAATTCTCAGCTTATACTTTTAATTTATATACTCAGCTTGTTATTTTTAATTTATAGTATATTGAATTTTAACGATACATCGAAACACGGAGGAAGCGAATTATTTAAGATTTTTTCCTCCTGAAAGAGAATAAAAGATTTAAAATTTATTTCAAAAAGTTTTGAGCAGAGAGAGGTACCAGGAATACGGGAAAAGAAAAGATGGGGCAAAAAAAGAATAAAAGAAGAATAGAGATTTCGTTTGCTAGAAGCGAATCAGAAATTATCCGAAAGTCAGCCAGCCGGAGTTTCTTAACTACAGTACCTCCAGTGAACTTTTTAAAATACCTAGAGATCAATTACAATCGTTCTTTGCACATTGTGGCGGAGTGAGAATTAATTCCAAAGCGAAAAAGTAAAGTAGATAAAGAGAAAATGTAAGAAGAAAACGTAGCCGTTTCACATAGATGACAACTTTTAAGTTTAACGTTTGTACGATAAAATTGGATATTAAGATACTCATAAATAGTCTCTTATATATGTCTGGACTTGGCAGAATTCTAGTTAATTTAGGCGAACTTTTCGGCCAACTTGAAGCAAAGGCACGTCGAAATTGAGTTTGCAGGATATATTGTTATCGACAACGTTAACCACGGTCGTTTGGCAATTCCTTTCCGCCTCGTATCTCCATCTATTTGGTACTTTCGCGAAGTCATGTCGTTCGGGAATAAACAACATTGATCACGAAACTCCGATGTAGGATGCTAAAATCAAATTGATTTAATACTACTGGAATATAATATGTATAATTGATACTAAGGTTTGATAAATCATATTAATTTTCAGAGCAACTGCAAATCAGGCTGCTTTTTTAAAATTAATTAATCTTCGATACTTTTCTACTCTTTAACGCTTTATGCTCTAATTAGATAACATAATTAGATAATTAAATTCTTGCCATTATGTATTACATTATTATTAATAGAAAAAAGTTAAAATAAAATACTAATTGTAAGACGAAACTATTTAAGGCCACAACGAAATCATACATATTTTTATTGCACTTACTCATATGACACTTGTCACATACAACTAATAGTATTTAAGTAAAGGTAAATATAAAAAATTTGACACATTCTACTCTTTAAAATTAAAAATTATATACCTGCATGAAGAAAATTATAAAAAGGTTAAAGAATCTGCGATTTTTGTGATTTTAACATGATATTAATACTTGATAGTGTCATATTAATAATCACATAAAATGAAAAAATCTTTTAATAATGAAATCATGACTTCATTAATCTCGATTTGCTTTTATGCAAAACTGGAAACTTTTGTTTTTTGCAAATGTACTCACATCTTTTGAAATAATCACACGCAGAATACAAACAAGACAGTGGGAATGAAAAGACTATATACATAGAGCGAAAAGAGCGAAAACCTTGGCCGTAGCTTAACGTTTTATGGTCGATTGCTGGTCCTCATCCCTTCGTCTGTGACGCGTCGGAACCTCAAGGGCGGTCGTACCGTGGCCGAAAATCATACATCTGGCCGAGAGGCACCGGTACCGCGACGGGCACACCGACGCTATAAATCTCCGGCTTTATGTTACGATCCTGAAAATGCGCCGTGCGACGCGCTGGCGACACGCCAACGACCGGTCAAACGACCGGGTCGCATTTTTGCATGCGCGTGTACGTCTCGATGTCACAGACATGCAAAATAGGCTTCCGCCAATTAATTTCTGGAAGCTCTCGGCCAACACCTCGGGAAATTATCTCAAACCGCGGTTATATTATTCATGGAATCGAGGTCTTCGCGACTGAGTCAACAATGATTCGAGCTGCAGAAGGATAAATTGCCGATAGCAGGGAACTATTACTGCTCGAGGAAAAGTTATTTGGAGATTGATTTTCACGATGAAAAAAATTTTTTAATTACATTTTATAGACGCAGTATAAATGTGCTCCTATCTATTTCTACTATTCTTTAATCATCTTTAGGGCTAAAAAACATTTTTTTAAAGAAGTGACATAACAAAATCTCTCGTAAAAGTGCACTAAGATAATTTCTAATTTATTTGCTAATAATATGAGCGCTAGATATTCGTAGAATTTGCGAGTCCTGTGTGCGCGTAACGAGATCATTCTCATTCTCCGCGCTTTTTTCCCCCGGTTATTCTTTTCTGTACTTCATTTGCGCAGAGCGGGAAAACGAGAATGCGAATCTAGAGTCCTTCGAACGAGAGGTCTCAGGAGAAGTCAGGCTCGTTAGGGAGTCAACGGACGAATGATGGCGCGAGTACCGGGGGAAGATAAAAGTTCGTCGCTCGGCAAATCACAAGGAGTCGCCGATGAATACTTTCAATTTACTACGAGTGTTCCTGGTTGGAACATACGAGAGAGGGCATGGTAGCTGACCGTCGTTGCAGACGTGTCCGTTACGCGCCAGCGAATAATCGTAAATACCCCCGGCAAAAAGAAAGAATAATCCGCCGATAATAAAGCCACAGTGCAATTTCACAATGATTGCCGGAGAACCGTTTTAACTTTTAACTGTAGCTTATTGTACATTTAGCAACGACATGCTCGGTGAAAAAGTTACAACGTTCCTTCCTTTTATTTGTTTCTCATGCATATGTGGAAAAGTATACGCGGCAATTGTGCAGTTTAACAATATTACGTTATTTTATATAAATTTGCGCACAAAGAAATTTCATTTCCTTCCTGCAAACTTTACTACGTGAAGATATAAATGCTAAAAGGAATTAGCCTCCATTATCGCAATTCATATCTATTTCACTTAATAGGTTAATTTTTTATTCCCAATTTATTTAAGTCCGATATATTTATCATTTAGTATACATAGCGACGACGTAAGAGGCATTATCTCAATAATAGAGAGACGAGAGAATGTCTTGCCGCTACCGAGCATTATCGTTACTAGTTATTATAAGTAATAAGACCATCCGCTTATAACAAGATTCCGACTTTCATCTACTTATAATAACTATAGGCTTAGAGGAAACTTGGAGATGGTATTACATTAAGCGATATATTCTTCTGAGAATAAATGCGCTTCCACCGTCTACATGGAGTACGGTATTAATTCGGCTACACACACAATGAGGATATCATTGACGTAGATTACTAATTGTTGGCGTACGAGCTAGACTGAGCTTGCAAGCATGTTCACATCTCATGAATTTATATATATTTCTTCAAGAATGATTTCTGTTCTTTTGGCACGTATATTATACTATATATACATATATATATATATATACTATAATATACATGCCAAAAGAACAGAAATGAATCTTGAAGAAATATATATAAATTCATGAGATATGAACATGCTATATATATACATATATATATATATATAAAGAGTCATTTAAGATATCATAGACATTAATTGTCCAATTCAAGCTATCTTTTCCGTTTTTGTTAAGTGGATACGTGTGGCCGCAGGGTCAGCCTAGGTTCGATTAAATCAGGAATCGAGTCGAAATCGAGGCGGGACGAATCGAGAGGCGGCCCATAATTGGCCTTCCTTGCTTTCTACGTCGATCTCGATTCCCGACAGTTTCTACGCGGCCTGCTGAGTCGTTAATCTTTCCGAGGATACACTTGATCATTGCACGCCTCACTACGTCTTCGTTTACGTCGAGTGCGATCGTGCCGACAATTTCCCGTTGCCATTTCTGCATTTGCTCCCTGTCGTAATGAAAGAAACCGGTTAATTGGGCCCGTTTTATTATTTATCGACGCAAATACAGAAGCCAATGTTTTTTTCTATTAATTTTTTTCACGGAAAACCGCAGATTACATAAACAGATCGACACTCTTTACCGAATTATTCGAATTCGAAAATTTATGAGTTCATGGCAAGAAATATTCGTGGTAACTGAATGAAAAAGTGTGCTAAAAATGTCTGTCAAGAACTTGCAATAGAAAATTAATTTGCGAGAAAACAATAGTCATAATAGAATTAAATGTTCGCTTTATTGTAATTAGCCGTATAATCGCCGCATGACTAAAAGCAAAAGCGAAAAGCGACGATCAATCCAATGTGGAATCAGTACATATCGGTAGAAATTATCGATTAAATGTTATTAAAACAATTTTTAAAAAATTTTAATTATATTCCTGATTATTTTAATTATAGATAGACACGTTTTTTCGCTCTGTCTTTGTACTTTTCGTACTCCGATCACGTGTGTGCGATAAAGTGCACAAACGCAGCGCATTCAGGTTACTTTAATTAGCGAGGACCATTTGCCAAATAAAATCTCCAAAACTTCTTCAAACAAACTTTCCAGTGAAGATAGTGCGATTAAAGTATAATAAGTACAAAGTGATAATCCCCATTGATTGATTGTTATCGCAAGAAAGAAAGAAGAGGGAAACTAAGAGTGAACGACGATGCAATATATCGGTACGATCGTGATCGCGTGAATCTATTATCGATTTTATTAATATAAATGTTAATCATCAAGTTGTATTTGTAATGCGGACACATATAATTTCGCCAAGTCGATACGCTGCAAACGCTTATTTGGTGAATTTGGTACGACCAAGTACTTATTTCGCGCACGAGTGATCGGCATGTAGCTTTCATCGCATGAGTTTTAAATTAAATGTGTAAAAAGTCGCGACGCATGGGTCGCGTCCGCTCGATAAGCGTAACGAATGGGTTTGACCTTGTTACACATTTTTATATTTCGGAACAATGTGAACTGTGTGGTTGTCTCGCTCACTCGGCCAATACGCAAGCAAATTAAAACAACTGTGCCGCGCCAATTGTGTAAATTTCAAGACATTTAAAACAAGCGTACAGTAGTGGAGAAAATTGAATTAGATATATACACACACACACACACACACACACATATGTAACTATATGTAATATATCATGCGGCCGTCAGTTTATCTTAAGTTTAATCAAAACTTCATTCGCGACTTCTTCTTATTTCAGACTCCACGGTACCGATTCGCATTTACAACCAGGTCGCAGCGAATAATCCCTTTATACGGCGCATTATCCGCCTGTGACGTGCGCGGAGGGCGATAACAGCGTTTCCACCTCTCGCACGACTCTACTTGTTATCGTTCCAAACACTTTGTGCATCCGCGCTGCAGCATGGGTGTGTATGTGTGTGTGGGGCGAGCGCGTCGCGCGACACGTATTCTCGCCGTACATACCGTACGCCGTTATCACGTACAACGTAGCGGGACAAAGGCTAACGCATTTGCGGGCTTTGGCGTTGCGAGAGCGATTCGCGCGCCCGCGAGCTGGACTACTCCGTAGTTTCGCGATTATCGCGGGCAAGACAGAGACGATAGCGCGCAACGCGTACGTGAGTGCGTACGTGCGTGCATGCATGCGTGCGTGTGTTACGTGCTCACATTCACGCGCGAGTGCACCGGAAATTATACTGTCCGACCGTGCATGGAAATTGCTTATAGAGGAACGTAATGCACGTGGCGGGCGAACGCAACACTGCGTCTTCATCCCTTTGCAATCATTTTGCGATTCTTCAACACACGATATTATCCGCGTATTTATTTTTGACTTTTAACCATTGCATTATTTTCGATATTCACTGTTCTTTGCATACGTTGCTTTATCTGCGATATTCTTTGAGAAAAAAGCCTCTCTCGATATACATGTACAAAAAATAATATAATAAATAAACGAAATAATAAAGTAAAAGAGATAATATACACTGAAAACAAATTCTGGTTAAAAACGGACGAATCGGAAAAATCTTGTATTAGGATTGATCAAATTTCTGGTTATTATACATAATAGAACTCAACTTTATAATAACCAAAATTTATTATTATAATAATCAGAATATTTGATCAACTCTATAAAATTGTTCTGATTCGTCCGTTTTTAACCTGAATTTTTTTCAGTGTATAAATCGTACAAATTAAATACTATAAATATTATAAACAATTTTATAATGCTTACATGCTAATTATTTTTTGATAATTACTTTGGAAATCATTTTATAATCAAATGTAGCTTACATTCAATAGACTCAATTCAAACATTTATCGAAATTATAATTAGAAGACAATTTTGACAGTAGAATGTCTTGTAATAGATTAACGGTTCATATTCATGTACATAAAGCACAAACAATCGGAGAGAGAACGTTCAACACATTCCGCTGATATACGGATGTAATTACCCTCGTTTAACGATCCGGACGAGACTGGGTAATGTTATTTGGCGTTACAAGCCAAACAATACAATGACTTGTCAGTCGCATTGCAACTGCGATGAAACTGAGTTAACTATGAGATTAAAGCAGTCATTCTGTCAGACTTTACCTGCGGATATGATCTCAGTTAATTTATCTACAAGAATTTTTTTATATAGTAATTATGTATATAATCAATCTTTACTATCTCTCCTGTCCTTCCCCCTTCCCTATGATATTATACAAATAAATAATATACGAAAAGTTATCGTACAACTTGACAGCGAGTGTACTCATCATAAAAATTTCTGAAAAACATTAAATTTATGATATATCGGATATAAAGATCAGAATGTACTTTGAGGGAAATTTTAGCGAAAAGAAATGGAAGACGATGAGAAACAAAATATTCGAAAGGACACGGGAGGTATTCCTTCCTACAGCAATAAGCTGATAATCTTCAGAAGGAGAAATATTCTCTTTTTGGATTGAATGTCACATTACTTTGATATAAT
>VBVR01005136.1:0-12804 GCA_011638315.1 Tetramorium parvispinum | reverse complement strand
AGTTTTCTCTACAAAATAGCGTTTAATTCATTTTATTCGGCCTATATGTTACGGAGTAATAACTATTTACTTTCAACACATTCCCATTGGTCACCCTGTATAACATGTTTTTGTATTTTCTGAACCGACTAATAATTTAAAATAATTATAAGACTCGAAAAAATACATGTTATTTTGGGAGAGGACGGAGTTGTCTTTAGATTTAGAAAGGGGAACAAACATGATCAGATTATATGATTTATTATATTGCCACGCGACTCATTTACCGGATGCTTTACTATTCTCTCTCTTATGAAAAATACCTTTGCAATGTTTAACAAGCATTGCATATGACAACATTTCTCCTAACGGGTTACAACCGGCACTCGAATTGGCAGGCGTGTACTCGTTACGGTTTGCGATTACCGTTACATTGTTGTAAGATTAAAATAATTCGCGGAGAAGGAAATTGCTTCTTCGTGCAGAAAAACTGACGCACGCAAAGGATATCGGAATTTTGCATACGTTGTTTTGTGTGCTGTATAAACTTCGCCACCATACATTCTATTTTCGACATCACGTAATAACAACTTCCTTATACTTGTAACCATGTAGAGAGATAAAAAAGAGATATAACGAAATAGATTTTTAATACATGTTCTTGTGAGGTATCGCAAATGTAAGAAAACTCACTGCAACCGCGATGGGTATTTCGTATCGAATCAGAAGAATTCAACTATTGTGAATGTATACGAAAAAATTGTATTTTCTTATCAAAACTTCTTATAATAGCAAATTATATGTATTTTTCTACATTAACTAACTTTACAAATATCAAGCTAAATCTTGTTCTATTTATTGACAGATTCCTTTTTTCCAATTCGTTAAGCTTTCTTTCCAACGTACATCTGCGCACTTGAACAATCTGAACTCATCCAGAACAGTCATTCAGTAATTTCGTGATTATACCATCCCTTTCCCTTCACACATATTCCAGGAAGCGTGCCTTTCACTGAAACCCAATAATCTTCTTGTTACGTTCGGGATTGGGAGAACTCTTCGATCTTATTGTGGCTGAGGGAATAGGTAATAAGCACGGAGAAAAATAATTTGAATGTATTCGAAGATCATCTCGGCGGAAATGAACGTATATATTTTCACTGAGATATGATTAACTCATATATCAAATAAACTCTACAAAAATAATAATTATATCTGTTTCTCGTTTGTTACGTTTGTTTCTAACGTCTGTATATATTGTATTATAGAATATCTTTGCAGTTATAAAAATATAACATGCTAATAATTATGTTTTTATTATTATTAGTAGTTAATATTAATAAACGGTTGATTGACATTGCCTTTCTCCCTGCTTCGTATAAACACAATAATCTTTGCGAGAAAAAATATACTAATATAAAAAAGAGGAAGAATGACTAACAGAAGTCACTTTTTACACGAGATCGTAAATGGAAATATATACGTGTCAATTCGAATTTACATAAATACATGTGCATGTTTAATCGATAATCTGCTCTCAATTACGTTTTTTAAGCAAATATCTTACGTAGGAAGAAAACTTTTAACATTGTTCGAGTCACTGGCAGTTTACGTATAAGCAATGTAATTGTTGCCAATTACGCACAAGAGCTGTTAAGCATGCTAAAAGTACGATAAGAAACTTGTCGATCGACGAAGTTGCACCATATACGGTTCGGCTGGCATGATCTGGATCATTAATCTATCCTTAATTCGTAGTGGTGCATCTGATGTAACTCGATTCGTATATTGATTTACGCCAAGTAATCTGTCTCAATCGAAACGCGTAAACTCGCTTCGGGATTGACATTGTGGCAAATGATATAGCAGCGCTTTACGTGAGATAATTAATGTTATTGCAATGACGTATGAAAGTTCTTTTTCGATGTTAGAAACTCTCTCTATTTTTCTTATATATTGGATGAAAATGTTTTTGTAAAAAATGAAAGTTTAATATCGAAGTGGTACTATTGAAGCAAACATAACAAAAAATATAAATATAAATGATACTCGTTTATTGGGTTATTTTTGAAGGATATCACAAACAAAAACTGAAAGCAACATCCAGAAAGGTCTTAAGACAACCCTCATATTCTTAAATGAAGGTGATGTATCCATAATATATCCTTCGTGAATCCCTCATGTAGTGTCCTTGGGCAAAAATGATGAGACTACTAAAAAATGACATACACGCTCGTTTATTGAACGACACCTGCGGCGAAAAATCGGTGTCAGGACAATGAGAGTGGGATTTTTCGGTGAAAGTATGCGAAATGAAATATCGCGGTCTACTTCGCTAGATCGCCAGACAGGATGTATGGTGACATTCCGTGTTTGCCTTTCATTTTTTCAAATTATGCAGCCGCAATAAACAATGTACATTGCTGAGTAGATACCGGAAAGATCGGAGAGTGAACTTGTACCGACTTTCTTTTATTCACATATCAATTTTAAAATTTGACAATCTAGATTAGAGTTTCAGGTACTTTTTCACTCTCTCTCTCTCTCTCTCCCTTTCTATAGATATGTACATAGTTTATTACATAAAAATATAATTAATATGTTGATTTGTAGATAAATTTCGACATTATCCTTAGGTTTAAAATTACATATAATAATTTTTAAATTTTAATTTAGGTTTGATTTGATGTTATAATTTTTAGATTATTGAATTTTTAGTTCATTGGATATAACATTTTTATTATCGCAAAATTATTACACATTTGAAATTTAATAATTATTGCCTGTAGTCAAGTGTGTTATGACATTTAATGACACGGCGCGAGAATGAATTTAACATTATACACGAAGACAAATGTAATGTTCTTGAGGCACTCCGCCTTGATTCGGACTACACCTGTTCCGGATCTGCCACTTTCCGCTTGTGCTTTCATGAGAAACGTTCGTTCTTCGTTATCTTCCTATCTCAATCGTATCTCACGATGTGCATATTTGTATGTGTGTGTACATTTGAATGCGTTCGTATAATCATAAAATCTCTTTCTTTTGCGGCATAAACGTACCGTTTAGCAACGTGCGCGTGCTATAAAATACGTTAAATATTGTGAAAGCTGACAGGTCAACTGATAATGGTCTTTTAATTAAAACTATTTAATCTGATTAATCAATCATGGTGCAATGAGGTAATTTTTTACATCAAGAAATAGAAAAATTATAATAAAAATGTTACAGAGTTTCTGGTGTAGCAATTATTTGTACATAGCAATGAAATAATTTTCTCCCTTCAAAGTATTTTCATTACGTGCCAAATAATACAGTTTTCATATTCATAAATTTAAGAAAATTATATAAAATATTTTTTTCTGTATTTGTCCAAAATCCGAGTATACAATAATACATCCAAGTTCTTGCCTTGCCTTGTATTGTCCTTGCAAAATTGCAAAAGACATCATTAATTCGTATCCACCTTCGTATTTCCAAGAAGAATTCCAGACGTGGAATTAAAAAATGCTTCGAAAGCTGTTCGAGTACAAGCACAACAAGATACACACATGAGTTAACTATAATCATATAGGATGTTGATTTAATACAAAAACGACAGCGTATCGAGACGCTTAGAAGTTCATACGAGTCTCGCATACACGTACGCGTCGAGTAAGGGCACTCACGCAAACTGACCGGGTAGCATTTCGTCACAGCCGATGTATGGAAGGTGTGCAATAAATCGTATCCTTCGCGACAAGGACATGCTGCATAGCGGTTATTACGAGAACCGCGGGAGATAAATTAAAGATCGATACAAGAGAGACGAACGCGCGTGGGCTACTTCATTATAGAAGGGTTAAGGTGAATTTACACGGTTCACTTTTTTATTATTCAAGCTGATCGCGAATGCGGAATAATTATTCTAAAAAATTATTTATTCGTGTTTTATGACACGATAGAAGAAATATCACTTTCTTAGGCTTCTAAATGAGCGATATACATATGTCAATGAAGTAATGGTTCATAAATTTTTTTATGAAAGTTTTTAACATAATATATAAATGGAAATTTGCAAGCAATGTTTATTTGAGTCTGAACGTTTATATACAAATTAGATTTTTTATGAGTACAGAGTTACGCAAAAAGCATGTATGACTGAACAGTTTTTGCTAGCATTGAAATAAAAATTCGCTTCAGGTTATATTCACGACCATGTTCGCCAAGAGTAAACTGCGTAAGTTTACCTTTACGAGGTGAACATCCACCGAGCGCGCCTACCGGATCGATTCTGCGGTTCGTGCGTTGTGTTTCGTGGTGAGCTCCTTAATTATTGTCCCCCGTTACACGCATTAAATCGGCCGGAGAGAAAAAGGGAGAGAAAGAACCGCGCATTGTTTTCGCTGGGACTTTCTCTCGGCAGATCTCACGAATCATGCGCATGTACCGAATCGCCGAAGGAAGTGCGGCCGAAATTACCGCGACCGGCCGTTAACGATTGCGATTGTGATAACTCTGCGTTAGCAACGGGAAAACGAGATTGGTAATATCGATCAGGTATTAATATTGCCTCGAAGGTGCCTTGAAGGGGCACGGGGCCAAGTCTCAGACTTGATGAGAAAAACTGCACACAACCCCGTGAAAAGATCGGATCGCACGCGCGCGCGCGCGCGCGAAGAACGAAAGTTGCGTTTCCGGCTTTTTGAGACAGCGCGTTAATCGAGACTTAACAATCACGTTCACTAAAGGTGCATAACACGTGTCAAAATTGCATTCGTCGACGGATTAAACGCGTCGACCGTTACATCTACTTTTACATCTTGCGTGCAGTAACAACCACTCACGATCTACGTATCGCGGTCTATCCGAACTCGCGAATTGCTACGGCGTTGCAAAGCGTGTCGTATACGGTTAGTGAAAGCGATCGACCCGAGAGACATTATTTAATATCCTAAGTCGTGCGTATGTTGCCGCGGAAAAAAAGGATACGACTTGTCCGGCTAGGCGCACAACTCGAAGGATTCGAAAATCGCACGGCCGCTCGTGCGAAACGAATTGCAACTCTCGACCGTTTCAGAGAACGTACCGGTTATGCGATTCGTAGATATCATATGTACGAAAAGTACAGTGTAAGGCACACTTATCAAATTGGGCTTCTCGATTCGTCAAGCCCCAATCAAATATAGAAGTATACGTTCATTATGGTATTTCAGTATGGTTTTACCGCACGCCTTTCAATTATGAATTTTTTAGTAAAGTCGGAATTCACTTTTCGTGAATAAAAATTTATAATGAGCCAGTAGTGTTCATTTTCTCCCCGTTTAAATATCTGATTCTATTGAACTATATTTTATTGAAATAAGAACCATTATAATAGGATACATTATTTATTTGGGGTAGCGATGATGGAATATCCTGCATGTATGCTCGTATCGCCATTATTTATTAGATGGTTTCTCACAGTTTTAAAGCCAATTACGTATAAAATAGAAACCGATTTAATAAGTTCGCAGAATATTACATTTTCGCACGACTATATTAAACTTATTAGCTTTATATTATATCGCTTTTACATATTTAGTATAATTGTACGCGATAATTAATATGGGAATCGTATTCTGCTTTGCGTGATAAAGTCTAAAAGAACTGCCGAATTGTTTCCGTTCGGTACAACCCTTTTCTCGCGGGTTGGCGTCACGATGGAAACTTACGTAAATGCAATCGTGCGCGTAGGCACGATTGCACCTGCGTACATATGTATAAGGAATATGTATATAGAGCGGAACCGTGCGAGTCCAATATAAAATATACAAAAAGTTTAGAGCGAAGAGAGGGGGAGAAAGTAAATGTATAAGGCATAGTTATTAGCTGGTTGATTGACATTACTGAACTGATATTAAAAAGTTATCACTAGAAATTGTGTTATAATCAGTTATATCGCAAAATCATAATCACAGGACAGGGTTGAATAAATCTGAAACTGGAATAACATGCAACGAGAGTAATATTAAGTATTCAAAAAAGAAATCATTTCTATATTTTATTTCCCTAATCGTAATAAAATTCGGCTTATATAATTATGCAAGAATGTTCATTAAAAAATTTTTTTACTTCCTTCCGATTTCTTCATGCGGATATAAAATTATTATAAACAGATCTTTTTATAAGAAATTTTATAAGAAATTAGAAACGAAAGTCACAAATTAAATTTCACGTGAATTAATAACACAATTTTATTTCGTATTCAGTTTGAAGTAATTTTTGTTAAAATTTTAATTTTAATCGTAGATATTTGATATGAAAAGTTACTAATATATTGCTCAAAGAGTCGAGAGTGAAAATACAATAATTTCAAGACGTTCGTTGCATAATAATAAAGTGCATAAAGATGCATAGAATGTAGATGTTAGATTTTGTAAAAGGAAAAACAATAGCAACTCGTTATCTTAATGTTTGATGAACTGGAAATACAAGACATTGGCTTCTTCCTGTAAATATATAATAACAACCTCGCAGATGGTTTTATGATTTCCGCGGTAATTCGCGATTATTCAACGTATATATACGTGATGTATTTACCAATTGGTTTTAACTTGATATAAAATTGGCAACGCGCCATTTGATGTCTTTCTGATTTTTTACAAAGCATTCATTAGTATTCAGCGCTGCAGTTTTAAAGAAATTGTAGATCAAAATAGATATAAGTGAAAATTAATATACAGAGAACATTGTATAAAATCATACAATACTTTGGCAATGTTCTTCGAATATTTTTATAATGTATATGTGCTATCAGGGAATGCTTGAGTTGCAACCTTACATTTTAATCGCCGATGGCGAGAAACTTTCAATGTATTTCATTAAAAGTCTGTGAAGCGAGTTAAGACAGTAGTTAACATAGAAACTAAATAACGAACGAATTAAAACGTCAATCAAATTAGCCGTGAATGGGATATGCGATAGATGCGATTTTTCTTGTACAGCGTATGGCATTGACGTCTGTAAAGCGGATTTATATAACTGACAAAATTCAAAATTGCAAAATGCTGCATTGCTTAATGAATGACAAAATACCATCCGTCGTGAATATCGCGGAATAAAAACATAAACCATGCAACCGTCCGTGTGCCAGCGATCCGATTATGTAATGGTGTATGCAAAAATTTCGCACGTATAGAGGAGAGCAATGAAAAATTGTTTTCGCCGGAAGTAATGCGATCTGATCAGTGAATCGTACGCCACGCCGTGCAACTGCAAAACTTCGCAGCCTGATCTATATTCAAATATACGATATTGGTGTGAGAGCGTATAGAAGAAAGCCGCAATGTTTTTATGGCGTCTGTATCTGTTTCCCAGGTACTTGCGAACGTACGTGCGGAGGAATGCACTGTGCGCACGCAATCTCCTTAAAGTCCGTGCCTTTAAAAAAATTTTGCTATTTATAAATGAATTAATAATGCTCAATGCAAACTTAAATGCAGCTCATGAATTGAAAGAAAAATATTTCCTATATCCGCGTGAGATAACTAGAATGATCCGTGCAAACGGAAGGCAACGTTGCAACTCCAACAATTTCAGGCGCTGAAGAAGTCATTAAACCGAGCGATATCTTCATCGTTTTGAAGACCGCATGCACTTTCTCGTGACTTGAGTTTTAGAGGTGCTTGCAGCAGTAATAAACGCGATGTGCATATAATTGTTGTGTGTCTGCTAATTATACTTCTACGGATCAAATATGTACTAATATAAACATACATTCCGCTTTCCTACCATGTTATTATTCACGCTGTTGCATTGTACTCTTGTATACCCTCCTGAAAAAATCTTGCAGTATTTTTATAATTGCTAAAGGAATCTCCGAAGGAAACTTAAATTTATTAAACGCGATGTGTTTCAGTTGAAAATACGCGTCAAACATCCACAATAATTTAAATAGTCAATTAAGAAAATTTCCATGTAACAATGAAAAAGAAATGATTTAAATTACAATTATCTACCTATAATGTAATATAAGAATGTATTACACGATTTCTCTGTAGTATCCGTTTTCAACCGATCGAACATTTAAAACTTAAATGAAGTTATACATCTTCCCTTCACATTTTTCTCACAACCTCATTGTCAGTAGCCTTTGCATTCGCAAACTTGTCGCCTATAATGTAATATAAGAATGTATTACACGATTTCTCTGTAGTATCCGTTTTCAACCGATCGAACATTTAAAACTTAAATGAAGTTATACATCTTCCCTTCACATTTTTCTCACAACCTCATTGTTAATAGCCTTTGCATTCGCAAACTTGTCCATTTGTTCTCCCTTTTCTCTCGTTTTTTTTTGCAACTAAAGACTTGTCGGGGAGGGAAACGGTTTCGAATCGCAGCGGCACTTTGTTACCACTGGTGTCTACCATCGCGGAATGCACGCTGCCTTGTAAGGACTTGCGTGTTACGCGTAGAGGGATTGCCGCGTGTACGTGCTTACATCATGGTGGCGGGCAGGAGAAAACGAAGAGATGCTGCGCTTATCCGCAATATATATGCAGGGCGTTCATGTTCGTGAGCACGTGCTGTCCTACTGCATATATCCTTGCTTGCTGTAAGCTTATTTTCGTCTGACTAAGCAGTACAATACTTGCTTACGGAAAACGTAACTTTAATTGTAAAGAAAAGAAATTTAATTGCAAGTTATTTTTATTTAAAAAAATTGCATTGCTGATTATTAAAGAAAGAAAAGAAGAAAAAATAATTTGATCGATGTAATAAATCCGATAAATTTTATAAATTCAAGGATCCAAATAAGTAAAGTCTAATTTTCATTTCAATGAATATTATCGATTTATTTGCCTTTATAGTCAATGATTATCTATTTGTACTATCATTTATCGTATTTTTTTTTAATGTCTTTTTATATATATATATGAGATATATTAGAATAAGAATATTTCTGAACTGTAGATAATTAATTTTTTATTAAAAACAATGAGCTTGGTTTCTATTTTACTAATTACATGGTTTCTACAGAATTCAAAATACCATACAACTCCAAACGTATGATTTCGCTACGTGATAATGTTATTCTGATTTTTCCCGAGTTTCGCCTGTATTATTTTCCTCATACTAGGTAACTTCACATTATTGCATCTACTCGTTTGAATTCTACATGGAAGGCAACATGACCTTCCCACGATAACGCCAAGCGGGAGAGCACAAGACCGGTGAATGTGTGCGTCGTATAATCTGGGTGACGCGGCTTTCGCGGTGCGTTACGCCTTGCGGAATGCAACGGCAGGCAGCAGGGACGACGAGGACGACGACATGAGCCGCGTTCCCCATGGCAAACCCTTATGCACGTGTACGAGATTTTATCTCGTGTCTCGTACGTCTCCGTCGGGAGCTCGATATTGTGTCGCTCGCATGCACCTTAAAGATCCGAAAGTCAATTGTACCAATCGGCGGCACGGCGTTTGCATACCGGTGCGAATGTATATCTACGTCGCCTCACAGATTTAGCGTGATTGAAATATAATCATATTTCAAGACCACCATGGAGTTATACTTTTCAGAGATATAACTGATCAATTAAAACTTTAACAATTAAAGTTTTAAAATAATTTCTAAAAATCTACATTGTTTATTATTAAAAAAAACAGCATAAAATTTTTATCTCAAAAAATAAAAAGAATAATTGCTCACAATGTTATGTTTCACATAACATAAATCAGTTTTCTGAAAATTTTATTCCTCTAGACATTGTATCTATGTTACTTAACGAATGAAATGATGTTAGATGTGCGTCGCCAAAATGCATCGGTGAAATGCACTGCACAAGCATTGGCGAGTAGGCGACATTCGAGGCTGACGCTGCGCACGGGCGCCTCGAGTGAAAATCGCAATTAATCACTCTCGAACACGTGTGGGAGAGCGAACAATTGCTGATTGACGGTTCTCTGCGCCGGGCAATCACTTAATCGCCCCTTTGAAAATCTCTCTGCGCACCTACTTCACAGTGATCCCCTGTGATTTCTGCATGCCGCAAGTTGCCCCAATGAGTATGACAATACCGTCCATTATGCGACAGAGTCGATCAATCATATCCGCGTTAACGGAAATTGTACGAAACTAATTTTAAAGGGAACATCTATCTAACTTTTCGGCAATGTCAATTGCTTATTGTGCGATTCCGTTAATTCGAAATAATGTAAGATGAAGCAACCATTATTTTAACAGTTTTAAAGAGCAGCTGCTATCGTGAAAGCTTGCAAGAATCTGTTTTACACGTTAAAAGAAATATTTTTTTCTTTCTCATTGTTCTGTATTAATTGTAAAAGAGTTGAACAATCTTGGCAAAGTAACTCATATACCTACCTGTATATTAAGCTACCTAACAATAAGCCAAATTATCAGAACATAATCAATAAGACGTGAAAATTATTAGCTAAGTTTTTGCTATTTTTTTGTTTTAAAAATAATTTTGCTTTATTTCATAAAAGGTACGAGAGGCTTGATAGCGCAGTATTAAGCTATTGAGAGAATTGTAATAATTTCTTCTTTTTAATAAATCTTATCACTTGCTAATATTTCTATAAATAAAATAATTACTTTTTAAATCCGACCGATATCACATTATGATAATAAAAATCTGTTACGATAACCTATAGTTTGTGAGCTTAGTGAAAGAGAATAATCTCGTAGTGCGAAGTGAGGCAAGCCTAAGAACCAATTAGTATCACGGAAACAATAAACCTCGAATCTCAATATACTTCGGGCGTTTCATGACTTTTATTATTACAGACAGACAGAGGCAGATTTACTGAATTCTTTCTTTTAGTTTTCAGTAAGTTTTTTGCGTTAACTATTCGTTATGTCATAATATTGTTGAAAGAAAATTTAAATATCTCTTGTATTGTATATGTATAATTGCGTGAAATTATTATATTCAAAAGAACGCCGCGGACTTCAAAGTAATCAATATCCATTTATTTTCATCGAACGTCGATTTAATTTGCCGAAAGCAGGCATCGGGTTACGCCCTCAATGAATCGCGATTCTTATCACAAAAGGCGGGACGCAACTCGCTCGTTACATTCATTAAGGAGCCGCGAGTAACTCTGTCCTTTCCTCTTTCGAAAATACCGGTAAGAGATATCTGAACACTAATATTCCCTGTATCTACCAATATTTACGTAATATTAGGTATGCTTACGTATGTATGTACATGTGCATCTAGACATTGTAAATATAAATCGAGTATTTATCCTATTCCTTGTTTTTCTCACGTAACGCTACTCATATCAGGATCCCAATATACGATAAATGCTATTCTCTAAATAAAGATAATATGTTATTAATTAGGTTATCGTCTGTATATTGAATAACCGTATATTCTTGAGTTATACTCTTTTTTCACATTAAATAATATTTGCTTGAAAATATTTGTTATCTTAATATTGATTCTTAAGAGTGTCTGTTATCTTTTAAAAGTCACTCCACGCTTTCAATCTAATTACGAAATGTACCATGAAATGCCGCCTGGTCAACGGTAGTACCTCTTATATCACGATCAATTAGAACGCGAAGGCATTTTGAGTCTCGGTTCGTGCAACGACAGTATATCCGCGTGAAACGTGCATTTAAACCAGTTTCGTTAGTATCGAGTTAAACGCACAGCTATTTGATGCCTATATAATGACTCATTAGACAAAGCTCGTATTTCCCCCCTCAGTGCACTTTGCATAATGCCTCATAGTATCTAATTAAAGTGTTAAATTCGCAGCATCCTTAACCCATGACTGTTTAGGTCACGAGCACAACGCCCAGATCAAAAGTTCTCTCCTTACGTGGCTAAACATTTTACGAAATAGCCTTGTTAGTTTGTACGTAAAGGCTATCGGTCTTTCTCTTCAGTTGCGAATAATTTGTAAATCTTGTCAATTTCGGAATCGAATTTATCAAATATGATCCGCCGGTCTTGTTAATTTCCCATGAGAATTTTACGTGTCAAGAAAGAATGATTTATGGCTGACAAAATGTGGAATAAGAAACAAAACGTATTATACATTAAGTATATTTCCGTGTCAGATGAAGTTGTTTGTTTAAAACGTGCAATTAATATTACATTGTGCATTGCGATGACAGGCACATAAAGCAAAATAAAGAAAAACTAATTTTATTCGGAATTCTTTTCATTCGGTTTTATTGATTCTGGCAGGATAATATAAAATAAATGTAATTAATACGTAGGCAGTAATTATTAAATATTATGTAAATATTAATTAAGAAAGTTAATCATATGTTTGATATTTACACATAGTTCCAACTAGAATTTGTTCGAGGAGTAACGATATTATATCATATAGGTTCAAACAGATAGGTTTCTCATAATTAATACGTACGAGCGTCATTAATAGCAATGCATTTCTTAGATTTATATCATTGGTTAAACGTCCTAATTATTTGTAACATTATCGAAAGGCCTCGAAATTTTTACTATAATGTAGTTAACATTTTCATGCGCATCACTCTTATTTATGAGTCTCGTCACTCTCCATAACCTGAAGAAAACTCCCAAGATTCCAAGTTGTTGACTTTATATAAAATTGAGAGAATTACATGTAATAATGGAATTTTTTAATTGCATGGAAACGAAAAAAGGGCGAAGCTCACAAAACGTAACAGATTACGTCAATATTTTTAAATAAAGATTATATATATATGTATACACTTAGAAAAATGTTTTGCATTATGAACCAAAAGTTTTGTTGATATATACCCAAGAAAATTATTTAATTGTTGTAAACAAATATGTTATTTGCTTATATCTTGTTAAATCGTTTTGGTTTAGAG
>VBVR01005135.1:0-12811 GCA_011638315.1 Tetramorium parvispinum | reverse complement strand
GGGATGGGATAGGGGAGGAGTTTTGTCTCCTCTCCGACTCCCAGTAGGGGAAGCGGCTGGCACGGGCCGGAGCTCCCCCTCCCCGCGGGACGCCCGTCGGGGCCGCTCGGAAATGATCCGAGGCAGGGCCCGGCGGGTGGGACCGCCCAGAGCCGCTGTACCTGCTTTGCGGGCACGGGTCGGGGTTTCTGACGGTCGGAGAATTGCTCGGCCTGCAGTGCGCGGTGGCCTTCCACTGTGAGGAGGCCCCGTCCCTGTATGGCCAGGCAATCTGGAAGTCTGAGACGCCCGTCCGGGCCGCTTGGACATATTCCGAGGTCTGGGCCGGACGGGTGGGGCCTCTGAAGCCGCCAGGACTTATTCCTGGGTCTGGGTTCAGTGGTCGGCGTATGGATTTTTTGAGGGCAGCCCCCTCCGTATTATTATTATGACAATGAGTGACAAGGAAGATATAAACGTACCGGACCAGGGGGATCGGACCCCCAGGTCCCGGCGAGAGGGTGGTACCGTCCCGGCCACCCTCCCGTCGTCATCACACGACGGGCTAATCGCGCCTTGCACCGCAGGGGGCGCGGCAGAACATACATCTGCGAAGACCTCGGGGAGGTCATCCCCAAAGGAAGATAAAGCAAGGACCTCAAACCGTTCAGGTCCTGCTAGTTCGAAGAGGAAGATCTTGAAGGCTAAAATAAGATCAAGAAGCAATTCTGCCTCGAGTACTGGCTCTATTGGCAACTTGGTTTCGCAGACTACGGAGGAAGCTAAGAAACTGTGCCAACAATACGAGCTAAGAGTCCTTTTAAATAGACCCCCCACGAAGTACGATCCAAAGATTTACAAAGATCTGGAGGATTCTGAAGCTGAAGAATATGACACGGATAGGACGGAGACGATGAAACTCCCAAAACTCCTTAAACCCGAGTCTTCAACTACTGACAGGGATGATAAGAAGGAAGGTTTCTCCTCGGCTGCCATCGTTATAGCGTTATAGATAGCGACGACGATGATTTGGAGGACGTCCCTCTCAAAATTAGAAGAAAAAGGGGACGCCCACTAACCTCAAGTGATTACGCCGAACTAGCCTCGAAGAGAAGAGCGTATCTCGACATTAAACAGAGAGAAGAGGATATGCGCCTAGAGAAAAAACTAAGACAAATGCCCTCTGGTGAATTCTTAAGTAACATGGGAATTGATCTAGATAATAGAATCATGGAGCTCAAACAAGAACCAACAGCAGCTTTGTCTAGCTTGGTACGCTCTGCTTCAGACGACGTAATGAGAGTTTCCAAGATAATTCGTAACCTTAAAGGGACCTGTAAAAAAGAACTCAACTTTGCAGCGGTGACAACTGCGGCAGGAATAGAGATCTTAAGGTCCAGAGCAGAAAACCCGCTGGACGATGACGCTCCCCGACAAATCAAGGCTCTTAAAGAACAGCTGGAATCGGCTAATAAAGAAGCCAAACTAGCTAAAGAAGAGGCACTAGAGGCCAAGAACCAAATCGCGTTACTTCGCTCTGAACTAGAGGAGTTGAAGAAAAAAAAGGAGAAAAAGAGGAGGAGGAGCGACAGAGGATCAAGTAGGAAGATTATCAGCGTCCCGCCGTCTTCTTCAGAATATGTCTCAGATATGGACTGGGAACAAGGAATTCACGGCTGGGGGGGTGACCCCACCGAACCTATGGAGACGACTACTATGCCCGCGGAGAATATGAATGATCCCGATAAGACGAAAGGAATAATAGTCCTAAAACCCAAAAAAGGACAGGAGAAAATGGTTTTACCTCCTAGGGAAGAATGGCCGGCGGCTATTAGACCCCCCATTAAAGGAATTCCCAAAATTTTAGAAGACTACCCGTTACAAGGACACAAACTAACGGTAATAGACAAAAGGGATACCGCACTTAGAGGCAAGAAAGGCAAGGATCAATTAGGATCAAGCACTATACCGGAAGACAACACACTTATCTCAGGAGCAAGAAAAGAGAAGGAAAAGGTGATGGTCTCTGAAGTCAATCCAGAATCGTCTGGTGCCACAAAGAAGGCCCACGAGGTTCTCACGCAGTTACTCCCACTGTTCCAGGAATGGCTCAGACAAAATTTAACGAATATGGGACTTAAATACCTTGAACCTGAACCTATGGAAATAGAGGAAAAACATCCTCAACCTTCGACACAGGAACTTAAAGGGAACAAGGTTCAGTTCCCAGAAAAAACAAGGATTCCATTGGAAGAAGAAGAAACGACGAGCAACTCCCTACAAACAATCCCAAACACTTCAAGTGCTCCAGCAGGAAACGAGTGGAATAAAGTGTTGGGTCGTAAGGAGAAGAAGCTCCTGAAGAATGGAGCAAAAGAGAAAGGAAAAAGCCAAAAGACATCTGACTCTAGTACTATCAAAACAGCTCAGCCTATTAATAAACAGGCAAACAAAAAAGGGAAGAAGAAATCCCCCTCTGTAAAGGATAACGTTCGAGACAATACTGCAGTTAAAAAACGCAGCCCCCCTCGAACAGCTGCGGTATCGCTGTCTTGCCCAGAGGAGCAGCTCACGGCAGCGATGCGCAAAGCTAGAGAAGCCATTAATTTGGAGGAACTGGGGATCAGCTCTATCAGACCCAAAAGAGCGGCAAACGGCTCACTGGTTCTGGAAATCCCAGGACCAGATGGAACCACGAAAGCAGAGGCTCTCAAAAACAAATTAGCAGAGACTTTGAAGAACGAGGACAACATCAAGGTCACATGCCCAGTGAAGATGGCAGACATACGATTAAAGGATATAGTGGATCCTAAGGATAGAGAGGGTATTATTGAGGCTATCTCAAAGATAAATGGAGATAAAGCCGATAATATCAAAATAGGCTCCTCTCGCAGGATGACCAATGGCATGTACGTAATGAACATACAGTGTCCTATAAGTACGGCCAATAAAATCGTAACAGAAGGAAGAATTCGTATTGGATGGATGTCGTCTAGAGTAGAGCTGCTGCCACTAAGACAGTTGCGATGCTTTAGATGTCTCGAAGTCGGTCATGTCCAATCAATTTGCAAATCTGCAGTGGACAGAAGCACATTGTGCTATAGATGTAGCCTACCCGGCCATGTAGCTCGCGATTGCGAGAGCACGCCTTTTTGCGAGATCTGCCATACGGCAGGCAAAGACTCCACACACAGGATGGGGGGCAATGCTTGTAAAGCACCTAGTAAAAGGGCCCTAAAGAAAAAAGGGAAACAGAATCCTCGACCCGCAGTACGCGGTGGGCCTCCCCAGAAAGGGGAGTCCCCCGTCCCTGTACGGCCGGGGACTCAGGAGAAGGACAATATGATGGAGGTGGAGCCAGCATCTGCCACGTCCCAAGATCTTCGCAAGAAGAATAAGCTAGAGAAAGACAGGGAGGAGTCTAACAAAAAAGTTAAAATTCACTCCTGAGCGCCATAGTATCTTACAAGCGAATGTCAACCACGCTCGTCATTCGCAGGACATGCTGCCCCATGTCCTCGACGAGCGTGGTGCAGACATGGCGGTTATCGCGGAGCCTTATAGGGTCCCCGTGAATAACCGCCTATGGTACAGCTTCACTGATGGCACAGTAGCCATCAATTGGAGGAGAACGGAGCACCCTCTCCCATGCACGACAGTGAGCAACGGCGATGGATATGCCATCGTCAGGTGGGGAGACTCCATTGTTGTCGGGGTGTACCTCTCCCCACGATTAAGAATAACGGAAGTGGAGAATACACTGGATGGAATTTCAAGGCAAATCTTGCCCCATTCCTCCGGTGCAGTGTACATCATGGGCGATTTTAATGCCCATTCAAGATCGTGGGGCTCTAGACAAACCAACGCGCGCGGTCGATTGGTGGAGGATTGGTCCAATGCGGCAGGGCTGATATGCCTTAATCGTGGTTCGACCAGTACGTGCGTGAGAGCTCAGGGCGAATCAATTGTCGATCTCTCCTGGGCTTCACCGGCTGCAGCGCGTAGAGTAACAGACTGGAAAGTCTTGGAGGAGGAGGAACTATTATCGGACCATGTCCTCATAGAAATGACTCTGGAGATAACCCCAGCAGTGCATAGAAAAGACAATGGACAATCTAAACGTTGGAAGATGTCCAATTTGAACATGGACATGTTCAACGCCGCCTTGTTAGCCGAAACTTGGCCGGCTAGAGAGGAGGTCGATATTGATACTCTAGAGATAGACAGAGAGGTAAAGTCCATCCGCGGTGCACTCACTAGAGCTTGCGACGCGTCTATGCCAAGGTGCAGGCCATTTCTCCGTCGGGCTGCATATTGGTGGACGGCGGAGATCGGAGAGTTGCGACGTGCCGCCATTCGCGCGAGGAGAGCATGGACTCGTAGCAAGAAAAGACAACGCAGGTGTCCTGAAGAAGAGGCGGAATGCCGAGCTACATACGGAGAGGCGAAATACATTCTTTGCGCGGCTATAAATAAAACAGAAGAAAAAGGCTGGGAAGATCTATTAACCGATTTGAATAAAGACCCCTGGGGACTGGCGTATAAGGTGGTAAGGGAAAAACTTAGACGCTGGTCACAGCCGACAACCGAACTCCTGGACCCCCAGTTCATGGACATAGTGGCAAACTCTCTTTTCCCACCGTCGGAGAGAGTCCTTGAACAGATGAATCGGGATCGGTTACCGCCATGGACGGACTGCCTAATAACAGAGTCGGAAATGCTTATGGCAGTAAAGAAAATGAAAGAGAGAAAAGCGGCCCCGGGACCTGATGGCATCGCCGGCAGGGTGATAGCGCCAGCTTTTCAAATACTAGGCGGGCGAATCAGACATCTATACAACGGATGTCTAAGACAGGGTCGATTTCCAGCCGACTGGAGACGAGCAAACCTCGTTCTTCTGAGGAAGCCTGGACGTCCTCCAGACTCACCTTCTGCATACAGACCAATATGCTTATTAGATGAGCTGGGCAAGCTTTTTGAGCGCGTAATCGCAATGCGTATAGTCAACATTTTGGAGACGGAGGGTATAAATCTTAACGACAATCAGTTTGGTTTCCGTAGAAACCGATCTACGATTGATGCGATCATGTGCGTCATAAGATTTGTCAAGGAGTCAACGAATGCCGGTGAGGTAGTGATCGCTGCCTCACTTGATATTACAAACGCATTCAATACCGTCCCGTGGAAAGAGATAGTGCGGGCGCTAGACGAACATGGCATCCCGGAATACCTGAAACATACTCTGAGAGAGTATCTTTCAGAGAGACATTTAACATTCAGGAATCGCCTGGGAATAACCAGAACGAGACCCCTGCAAAGGGGTGTTCCTCAGGGCTCGGTGCTGGGGCCACTATTGTGGAACTTAGCCTATGACCGAGTTCTGAGGACTCCAGTCCTCCCCCCGAACTGCACCACTGTGTGCTATGCTGACGACACTATCGTCCTGGCTTCGGGGGAGGACTGGATAGAGGCAAGATCTAGGGCCAACGAGGCCCTATACAACGTGGTCAGGACTATTAGCTCCCTGGACCTCAAGGTGGCCACACAAAAGACAGAAGCCATTCTGTTTAGTGATAGGAAAAGAATGATCCCACCGGCCATATGGCTGGATATGAATGGAAATAGGGTCGAATTGGGTCCACAAATAAAGTATTTGGGTCTGATACTTGACGAAAAGCTGAAATTCGAGAGACATTTCGCCGAATTAGCGCCCAGGTTAGCGAAAGTAGCCGGGCAATGCTGCAGGCTCCTGCCCAATTTGGGTGGACCTAGCAGAAGGGTCAGGAAGCTTTACGCGGTTGTTATACAATCCGTGGCGCTCTATGGGTCTCCAATCTGGATAGAGCAGGCAATGGCCTCCAAAACCATCAAAAGGATCCTGAGAGGCGCGCAGTGACGTATGGCGATTCGGGTAATACGTGGCTATCGCACGATTTCAATGGCTGGTGCGACAGTGCTGGCGGGATCTCCGCCATTTGAAATCATGGCGCAGAAGTTCTCCGAGATATATCTGGAGACCAAAGCAAGAGGTGAAATCATTACGCCGATCGTGGCAAAACGGATTCGGGTTCAGGCTCAGGCGCGCCTAATTAACCGATGGAGAGATTGGCTAGAAGATCCGACTCTGAGAGGCACCAGAATAACGGATGCTATAAAGCCTCATTTGGAAAGGTGGTACCTGAGGAAGAGAGGATATCTCTCCTTTAGGGCCACACAAGTCATCTCGGCTCACGGCTGCTTCGGGGAGTACCTGCACCGAATCGGGAGAGATCCCTCCCATCGGTGTTGGTACTGCCCCGAGGATATCGACTCGGCGCAACATACTCTCCAATTCTGTCCGGCATGGAACGAGCAGAGGGAGAGACTTTCGGGCATTATTGGACAGGACCTGTCTTTGTCGGCGATAATTACTAACATCCTCGAAAACGAAGAAAACTGGACTGCCTTTTTGACTTTCTGTGAGGAAGTCATGAGTAAAAAAGAGGCAGCAGAGAGAGAAAGGAGAGGCGAGGCTCCAAATCCTCGAGCAGGAGCCGGCCAGCGTCATCGTCGAAGATCTAGACGAGGTCGCCTAAGAGCACATCTTCGGGCTTGAGAAAGCCCAAAGACAGTCCAGGATTAGGAGAAGGTTTTCCTCTTCCTTCTTTACATAAACCCGTGCAGGGCCCGGGAAAGAATAGGCCTGCAGTATTCCCTGCTTGTCGTAAGAGGCGACTAAAAGGGACAGACGGCAAAGTCATCGTGCCGTAGTGGTGGTGGTTCGGAAGAGGAAGTGGTGTCCCCTCTTCCAAATATTGGTGGTGCGACTTAGTCGCTTAGGCGTGCGGGTGCATCGGAAGTAATGCAATAGCGGTTGCCGATGCACCCGCAGTTGCGCCAAGGAGGACACCCGGGGTGGTTTTAGTGGGTAGTATGGGCCCCCAAGTTTTAGCGGGGGATAGGCGGTTTCGACCAATAAGTGGGAGAAATTCTCCCCCCCGCGGGAAGCCACGGAGGGTCGGTGACTCCGTCAGAGCGTCGTCTCAAACACTGATAGGGGATGGGACCCTGATTCCAAACCCCGGTGACACTGGCACCGTCAGGGGGGCAGGCACATGCGCGAGCATGGGTCTCGTCCTCGCCCACGACACGTAAGGAAGGCTTCTCGGGCGCGGGGCCTGCCTGGCTGAAGTTCGTCGCGTCGGCCACGGTCCGGGAACAGTGTAGCGTAGGCTGGCTCGGAGTTTGTGCGTGTGGGGCGTTGGGTCGACCGTGCGTACATCCTGTAAACATCACGGGATCGAGGGGCAATCCGAGCCAAGGGAGGGAAGTGTTCGATCCCTCCTACGCGAGTAGTACCGCCAAGATCGCGGAAAGGTCGCGGGGCGGACGCGCGGGCCGGTCGTTGTCGGCGTGGGCGGATCGTCGTCGCGGGCGCGCCCAACCTCCCCCGGCCTTTTCCCTTGGGCTTGTCGATTTTGGACAGCTTGCTGCCCCGATCGACACCGGCTCGCCCTGCGCGAACTGGAATCGGTCGGTTGGCGGGGGCTCCGCTCCATTGTCTCTTCCGGGGGATAATGGATGCGGAGGCTGCCCGTAATGGATGCGTCCTGCGTTCGGCGTTTCTGCCTCGCGGGGGCGGCGGGCGGCGTGCGCGTCTGCCCCGACGGGACACACGTGTGTGGACAAACGCGTGTGTGCATCGTCGCGCAGGGTCATCCCTCGCGAGGGTTTTGCGAACCTTTTTCCCGGCGACGATGCAAGTGCAGTGAGTGCGCGTACAGGGCTGAGTAGAGTCGAGTGCCTCCTCCTTCTCCTCGCCCAACGTGCTTTTGGGACGTAAGTGCAGCGCGGATCACGCTGCGGACAGTGACGTAAACCGTAACCCGTTCGCGTGTGTCGTGGACATGTCTCGCGGCACGCGGCGGACCGGGGGACCTTGGCTTGACCGCCTGGGTCCAACGAGGATGGGAACCTCTATAAAAAAATCCCCCCTAATCTCGTGGTATGGTGCGCGCCCGTGGGATGGATGGCTGGGGGGTAGACCAGTGGTAAGCGACCAAACCCAGGAGCACCTGCCGCACTCCTGTGGTATTAGGCTTGCCCGGGCATGGCGGCTCTGCCCGGGTCGACTCCAATTCCGACCACGCTCGTGGGAACCAAATGGAGTTGAACACATCTTTTTCTAACATCTCGGGGAACTTTGGGGGGGAAGCCTCAGGGGAGGCGGAGAGTGATGGGGCGCGCGCGCGTGAGGGTGGCTCGCGTACGCGATCGCGTTCAAGGGAGGGAAGTGCGAGCTCGCGGTCGCAGTCGCGCGCGAGCGGCGCGAGTTTCGAGAGCACGTGCTCGAACAGGGGCAAGATCCCAGTGGTCAGCGTACAGAGGCTGGACAGTACCCGGATGATCTTGTGCCAGAAACGACCGTTGCCAGGCAGGAGCGACGGCAGTGTGATATGCATCTCGTCCACCGATGAGGGAACCAGGGATGCCATGGACGTCGTAGAGGATATCGCAGTGGAGACGGAGTCGAAGGACGGAGCCGAGGAAACCGACCCGACCCCTCCCACGGAGAAAGTAGCGGAGAAGGAGACCAATTTTGAGCCGAGGGAGTGTCTCCCCCCGCAGGCATATAACGACGAGTCGACATCGGACGCCCGCGACAGCCCTAGGGACGTCGTCGAGGCGACTCATGGCAGCGATGAGGAGGATGCACTCCAGCGACAAAGGAGGTGGTCTACGACCAGCCTGGAGGGCAATCGCGGCCGTGGACGCAAGCCAGGCCCAAACTACCATGACCCAAAAGTCAAGGCTATAAGAGACAAGAGGGTCAGGGCCTCTACTAAGCTCAGCCGGAACCTTCAACCGATGGACGCTGAAGAGTTCCAGAGCTATGCGGACAGGCTGGACAAGAGGAAGGTTCAATACGACCCTAAGGTCAACTACGCGGACACGGCGCGGCTCGGGATGACATCAGACCAACGGAGGAGGGTGGATGAAGAGACGAGGGCCTATCAGGCAATGACGGCCCAGGAGCTGACCGGGACCATCCAGCGGCACCTGGTAGAGGCAAACGAGGCGCGCAGAAAAGGTAGCGATAACCTTAAAGGAACCCTGAGCAGGGACTTGCTGCATGGGATAAACTGCGCACTGGTTGGGGTCTGCTCCCTGGCGTCTCGCGTGCCGGAGAACGAGGAGTTGAGAACACTCCAAAAACGAATGGACGCATTGAGCCGCGTCAACGCAGATCTGAGGAGGAGGGTCAGCGAACTGGAGAGCTGGGGGCCTCAACTAGCCGCGGAACAACGGAAAAAGAGGCCCCACTCCTCGGAAGATTCAGGGGAGTGCAGCACGGGGGTCCGAGCGAGGGGGAGGAAGAGGCCGATGATTGTCGAGTCCCCCTCCTCCTCGTCCTCCATCCCACCGACGACAAGGAAAAGGACGGAGAGGGAGGCCCCGAAGCAGAAAAGGACCCTTGCGGAGCCCCCGGGCTCGAGGGCGAGATTTCTGAGGGACCCGCCCAAGGCTGGAATCGAGGAAGAGACGGTCCCTGCCCCCCTCCCACCCCCGGTCTTTGATGACAGGGATATACGGGAGCAGGAGGCGAAGAGGAAGAAGAAGAAGAAGAACTCTGGACGGGGCGAACTGGAGTACGTCTCCGCCTCGGGAGAAGTGTTTCTCGCCTCGAAATCATTATCGCCGGGAGTCGAGCACCCCCCGGTCAGCGCGTTCGAGGTGGAATACCAGCCGGGAGCTGCACAGAGGGCGGCAACTAAGGAGAGGGAGGCTGAGTGGAGCAGACTAAGGGAGGTTGGGCGGCTCCTCCGAGCACCGGAGGAGTACTACCCCCCACCCCCGGTAGTAACGGACCTGCCGGAGTTCCGTCCCTTGCCCAAGGGGAACCCGAGGGAGAGGCCCGCTAGCCCCCCGAGTGTTCCGGTGCGGCTGACGGATACGCAGAAACGCAGTGCGAGGAGGCGACGTGCACGGTTACGTTCTGCCGGGATGGTCGGCTCCGAGCAACAGCAGCACCACCGCTGGCCGCAGCAGCAGCCACAGGGAGGGCAGCAACGGCAGCAGCTGCAGCGGCAGCGGCACCAGCAGCAGCCGCCACAAAGACGGCAGCGGCAGCCGTCACAGGGACAGCAACAGCAGCGGCCACAGAGGTAGCAGCAGCAACAAAGGCAGCAAGGGAGGGGTAACAGGCGGATACCGAAATCGGCCGCTGTTACCCTGACCTGCAAGGTGGGTGGCAAGACCACGTATGCTGAGGCCCTGAGTAAGGCGAGGGAAGCGATCCCCCTCGCGGACCTGGGTATCCGGGAGACGCGCGTGCGCAGGGCCATCACCGGGGGGATAATCATCGAGATCCCCGGTGAGGGAAATAAGGAAAAGGCCGACGCGTTAGCGGCGCGCCTGAAGGATGTCCTAAACGAACACCCGGACATAAGGGTTGCCCGGCCGATGCGGTCCGGGGAACTTCGCGTCGCGGGATTCGATGACTCGGTCTCGACGCACGACATAGTTGAGCGTATTGCGGAGGTAGGGGAGTGCGAACCGGGGGCTGTAAAAGTAGGCCCCACTCGCGTAGCCCGAGATGGGATGGATACGGCCTGGGCCCGGTGCCCTCTTCAGGCGGCATTGAGGATCCAGGCCGCGGGTAGGGTGCGCCTGGGGTGGTCGTCCGCCAGAGTTACGTTACTCGAGCGGCGGCCACTCCAGTGTTATAGGTGTTTGGCCCCGGGGCACACACGAGATCGATGCCCGAGCACCGTAGACCGCGCCGGCAGGTGTTTCAACTGCGGGGGTGAGGGACACAACGCGGCGTCATGCGAGAACCCGACGCGATGCCCTGTTTGCGCAGAGCGTGGCTTGGAGGCCAACCACAGGGCGGGGGGCACGGGATGCCCCCCCTGCCCTCCAGCGAAGCAGGTCGCGAGGGGAGTGGAGAACGCGACGCGGAGGGCCGCAAGCCCGAAAGGGGGGGAAGTAACGGCTGCTCTCGGAAATGCCGCGCATCCTACAGATTAACGCAAACCATTCGAGGCAGGCGCAGGACCTGGTCTTCCAAGTCATGACGGAGGGGGACGCTGGCCTCGCCGTCATCTCGGAGCCGTACTCGGTCCCGGGTGGCGGCGGGTGGGCGTCCTCCGCGGACGACCCTCCCACGGCGGCGATTGCCCGTCAGGGAACGAGGGACATCGCGTCCCTTACCGAACTTGAAAAAGGGGGAGGATACGTGGTCGCGTCGTGGGAGGGTTTGGTTATATGCAGCTGTTACCTCTCCCCGGCGAGAGGCGCTGCCGAGGCCGGGAACTACTTGGATAGACTAGCGGAGGTGGCCCACCGCTACCGCCGGGACCCCCTGCTCATTTGCGGCGACTTTAACGCCCGCTCTCCCGCGTGGGACACGGGCGTGCCCAATGTGCGGGGAGATCTCGTCCAGGACTGGGCGGCGGGGCTCGGCCTGGTACTAATGAATAGGGGCTTCACCCCGACGTGCGTTCGACCGCAGGGGACGTCTGTCGTGGACGTCACTTGGGCGAACGCGCTAGCCGCGGGGCGGTGGTCGGGTGGAAGGTCGACAGCAATGCCGAGTCTCTGTCCGACCACTGCTACATTTATATAGAAATCGGGGACTTGCGAGCTCCTGCCGCAACCGGCGGAGGGGCGCGACACTTTGCCAGGTGGGGCCTCGCGTCCCTGGACCGGGATCTGTTGGCGGCCGCCGTAACGATACGTATGATGGCTCCCCCTTCTGGGGATGCCACTGCGGCGGAGTCGGTGGAGTGGCTTCGCTCCACCCTCCGCCAAATGTGCATGACCTCGATGAGGAAGTCCGGTGGGGGGAATGGCCGCCGCGACGCCTATTGGTGGAACGAGGAGATAGCGGCTCTCCGCCGGACGTGCGTGGCGGCCAGAAGAAACGTGGCGCGCGAGAGACGGCGGTCGCCTTCGGACTCGGCGGACCGGATAGCGGCTGAAGAGGGCTACAGAAGCGCGAAGAGAACATTTAGGAGCGCGATAAAGGACGCTAAGAACGCGTCATGGGAGGGCCTCCTGGCTACACTGGAGGCCAACCCGTGGGATAAGCCCTACAAAATAGTGATGGGCCGCCTCCGCGCGGCGGCGCCCTCTATTTGCGAGTCTTTGCCCGCCGGGATGGTCGCGGGGATCGTCGACGCGCTCTTCCCGACGGTCCCCGACCCGGCGGGCCCCCCTCTCCCGCGGGCGGACCCCGAGGAGGGCGAAGTGCCGCCGGTGGGAGAGGCCGAGTTATTAAAAGCCTTCAAGGCAATGAAGGTGGGAAGGGCCCCGGGCCCTGATGGAGTACCGGGAAAGATCGTACGGGGGACGGCCATGGCACTCATGCCTGTATGGGCTCGGTGCTTCACCGCCTGCCTGCGGGAGGGACACTTCCCGCAGGCGTGGAAGAAGGCGCGGCTCGTCCTCCTAAAGAAACCAAACAGGCCGGACGGTGCGCCATCAACGTACCGTCCTATCTGCCTGTTAGACGAGGCCGGAAAGCTCCTGGAGCGGGTCATACAGACCAGGCTCCGGGATGGGCTCGGCCGGGACGAGGGCCTTTCCCCCCTTCAATTTGGGTTCAGGCCGGGACGCTCAACGGTAGACGCGATAGCGCACCTGCGCGATAAAGTGAGGGACGGGGTGGGGGCCGGGAGCGGGGTGGTGTTGGCGGTGGCTTTCGACATCGCCAACGCCTTCAACTCGCTTCCCTGGCCCTCTATTCGCGGGTCGCTGACCCGCGTGGGTGCTCCGGACTATCTATGCAGGGTGATCGGGAGCTACCTGTCGGATCGGCGGCTCGCGTACGTAGGGCAGGGGGGGGGCC